>JASAMV010001250.1:0-38687 GCA_030248065.1 Rhynchonema sp. JSB1_4
AAATTCACCTACATGGATTAACAACAAGAAAAAGGATCAGCATCTCAGACAGAAACCAACGTTGAGATCCTTGAGCAGCGTTTGACTTTGATCGGCGATGCGCGCCAGGTAGTTGAGGTTGCGGTGCAGAATTTGCACGTATCTGAATGAATCATGTAGAGACGTCAAAGGCGAACCAGCTTTTGGCCAAGGAGGGACTAAATCCAAAGTTATTTTTATGTAGTGCTTATCCCATTTGCGACAAGTCGTTTTTATCGGTGCTTATTTGGAATCTGGCGATTTTCAAGCCCAATAGCATACGAAACATGACCAGCGAAAATTTGCACTCTTTGAACCGCCAGACTTTAAAGGAAACGAGTATCCGACTCGATTTTTGGATTTCTGAATACCAGTGTAAAAATCCTACGACTTACGGCTCCACCATGTTTCGGGTTTTGAAAAAAACCCCGAAACACGAAGCATGATACTCGAAAATGTTTCGGTCTTGCCACTTGTAGCTGACGTGAACAATTTATACTCTCAGTCGAAACATTTTCGATTACCATGCTTCGTGTTTCGGGTTTTTTTTTTCAAAACCCGAAACATGGACTATCTGGTGGAGCCCTAAATGGTCCATTTGCCTGCTTCTTTTCGTAATGGCGCCCGTTCGGGGGTCGTTCACCAGAGGAGGAAGTCATGGCCCCTGAGTCCACTCCAGGCTGCGCCCTTGAGAGCGGCCGGAGATGACACATCAACAAAACGGACGTACTGTGTGGCTTCGGTGACGCGCCCCTGATTCTGAAAGTCGGTGATTGTCTTGATGAGCATGGTATTTTCGTCGAGCATCTTCTGCACGCTGGCTGTGCTCTTGTCGGCCTTCGCCTGCTGCTCCTTGCTCGCAAACACAAGCGACATCGCTGGATTGTCCGGCTGATTTGAAAATGCAAACTGAAATCCAAGAGATGATTTCCACATTTTACCATCGAGATTATTATACTTGCTCCAATCTCCACGATTATTTATAATATACAACTGTGAACGATACATTCGCAAGTGATGCGAGATCCGGCATCGGAATCACCGTCGAAAGTGTGCAACCAGGCGAAAATCACAAATGAACTTGACCGGACTTTTATTTACACGACCGGCATATTCTAACTAGCAGCAATTTCCAACCAGGAACGTTAGAAAAAAGCAGATTTCTGTATTTCACTGTGTCGTCTATGATACACAAACGCATGATAACGATCATAAATACATTTATCAAATACAAATGGCAGCAAATGCTTCATAATGTTCTAAATTTTTATTTCATTCCCGTTCTGGTGCGTTTGTCCCATGAGAAATTCATAGCATAGGTTTTGTGCGTCAATTTCCGGGTCTGGGGCTCGATAATTTCGTACTCCCAGTTTAGCTTCTCGCAATGTCTGATGGCGTCCTCCTTGGTCGAAAATTTCAGTGTCATCGAAATATTGCTCAGAGGATCGGAGCTGCAAGGAAATGAAAAAAGACCTGTATGAAAAAAGACCTGCACATTCTAAGAAAATTTGACATCTTCATGAAATCACACGTTGTGTCGGAATTCTATTCACGGACTTTCTCAAAAATTTTCAGTGCCCAAATCGCACACGTAGGTTAGAATTTTACGTGAAAAATTGACAGGCACTTTTTAGGCATTGCACTTTGGGTGCAAAATGTGGAAACTCCATTTGCAATTCGTCCCTAACCTCCGACTACGAATTTTTAGGTGCAAATAGAAATTTAGGTGCCGCAAATTGCACCTAAAATGGTGGAAAAAATCTGTGGTATAGTTCAGTTTATTATTTTCAACCAGTAATGTAATTCGTTTTCGTTCAGATCCAGGCAGGAGAATCTGCCATTTTTGTGCAGCTCCAGCTAGCTCTGCCCAACCCGCCAACTATTATCAGCATCACCGTTTTCACACGCTGGCAAACAAGCAAAACGTGCAGCACGAACTTTGACGCCCAGCCCATCAGCGGATTCTCCCAACGCTCCTGATTGTCGAGCTCGATCCGCCACAATCGCGTATTGGCCCAACCGGACTGCGTCGCCTCCTTGGCCGGCTTGAAGATGCGGGCACGACGATGGACGACATGTTGCTCGGGCATGCCACCAATCATCGATGACTCGTTCTGCGAGCAGAAACAATGCATATTGGTTGGAAAACTGACAAAATTTGCGCGCCCTGCCCTGTAACTGCCACGGCCAAGCGGTTGATACCAACGAGCACCACGCCAACCCTTTGACAAATCATAAGTGTGCCTTTTTTGCTGCTGTCATTGTACTTAGTGCAAAAGTACATGCCAAAACGCCCTGAGCACCTATTGTCGCAGGCACGGTAACCAATTTTTGAACCATCACAGTTGACAAATAGCACTCGTGGTGGGCACTTTTGACACAAAGCTGGTAGTACACACTATATGACACTTGACACACCAACGTATCACAAGAACGTTTGGCTGTAGTGCTGCAGTTATCCCGCTCAACCACACCACTGGCCATGAGCAGCCACAAACACGCGAAGCGCGAAAAAATTTGATTTTTTTGGCGTTTGCTGCATTTAGAAAGTGTTTTCTGAGTCTATTCACTGTCTCATCTTACTGGTTTATTACTGGTCTACAGAAACTCTACTGGCCCATTTGCTAAAATCTAAATAACCCATGGAAAACGTTTACGGGCCCTATAAAATGGTTTGAAAAAACCCTGCCTGCAAACTGAGCACATGTCGCTCCCTTCCAAACAATGTCACAGCACTGTAGCTAGGCAACAACATTCATTGGAGCGATTCCCGTTTCATAGTATTACCTTGTCGACCTTGATTGTCTCCTGCAACGCCTTCTCTTTCGGCTTGACGAACTGATCGAGTGGTTTCACGGGCGCGTCAACGTCGCTGGCGCGCACCAGTTCTTCTTCATAAGTCATGTTGGACATCATTTTTGAGTAACTCCTGAATATGGCGCCAAAACAAACATGTCACTGTCACTGTCGTCACGTCACGTAAGTTCCGATGAAAAGAGGAGCACTGTATTTACGTTGCACAAATTCGTTGCGTTTGGTTATTGTTTGTTACCATTTGCTGTGCTTCCTTGGTTCAGTAGTACTCACTGCATAGTTGCAAAAAAACCGCACCTTTGTATTTTCGTGAGACTCGAAAAATTTCTAGAGGATAAATTTCGAGCGCAGGGAATATAGTGCCCATCATGAAAAAACCGTTTTTTTTTCGGTAAAAAACGAAAAAGCCGTTTTTTCCGGAGACAGATAAATTTCCAATATGAAATAAATCACCGTAAAATTATTTATTTTTCGCAGAAAAATGTTTTTTGGTCTAAAATGGAGACAAATTTTTCTGAGGTGAGAATACGAAGCTGTGTTACAAAATTGTTTAAAAAGAGGCTAAAACAGGTGAAAACAAGGTTTTTTCGGCCCTACAACACACGCGGCGCTTGCTAAACCACAAACAAGCTAAGAACGGCCTAAAAGCTAAAAGTAGGTGATTCGCTCTTCGTAATTCCTTAGTACTGGCAACTTATTTGGAAAAAACGATTTTTTTTCGAAAAAACCGCTTTTTCCAAAGCTATAACTTACTGACCCAGTGGGCGGGTACTCATTTTTTCGTCCAATATTGAAGAAAATCTTGGAAATTTATTTTCGGTCGAAAAAAGCGAACTCTGTTTTTTCGAATCGAATCTTTTTCAGAGAAAATCCGGTTCTTTTAAAATATGTGCCATACCGTAAAAACCTAAATACAGCCCCCCCCGGAATAGAGCCCCCCAAAAAGGGGTCAGTGAATTAATAGAGCCCCCCCCCGGAATAGAGCCCCCCCTAAGTAACATCCCCGTATACAGTAGTGTATTAAGGCTTGATAGTGGTGCACAGGTACATTTATGTACGTTTGTTGTTCGTCCAGAGCACATAATACGCTCTTATTGGCAAATAGACACGAATAAATGCGATTACAAGCGAAAAAACTTCCTTTCAACAAACCCCTTTTTAGGGGTTTTGGGGGCAGAGGTGGGAATCGGGCCGGCCCGGCCCGGCCCGGCCCGACGTTCGGGCCGGGCCGGGACGATGTTTCCGGCCCGAACGGTCGGGCCGGGCCGGGCCGGGGTGGCCGGCCCGAAAAGGCCCGACATCATCGAATTTCAATAAAAAATCGTGATTTTTTTAGGCTAAATTTGCCAAAATTTCTCGCGATTCTGCAAATTAGTACCGACTTCCATGATTATCAGGTATTTTTAAACCAAAAAACAGTAATTTTTGCACCAAAAAAATTGTTTCAAAATATCATCAGAAAAAGTCGGGCCGAAAAAATCGGGCCGGGCCGGGCCGGGCCGACTTTTTTCCAAGTCGGGCCGGGCCGGGCCGGACTTCCCGGCCCGAACTGTCGGGCCGGGCCGGGCCGGGCCGACCCCCGGACCTCGTCGGGCCGGGCCGGGCCGAGGTAACCCGGCCCGATTCCCACCTCTGTTTGGGGGGTATTTCTGGGAACAATTTTTCAGGTTCGGGTCAGTGAATTAATAGAGGCCCCCCCGGAATAGAGCCCCCCAAAATGGGGTCAGTGAATTAATAGAGCCCCCCCTTCTATTTAGGTTTTTACGGTAGTCTAGTCTTCTCGTTCGCTCGCTCACCTGGATGATCCTGCCGATTGAGCAAAAACGGCTGGGCGAACTGCCCGTATTGCGATGCGAGAATGCGACAGCATCATTCAGCTGTGTTTATGTCAAATCGTTTTGCTTTTTCTTCGACAAATGTTAAATTAGTGCAGGAAACTTTAAAAACCTTCTGATTTTTTTGATTTTTTTTACGGTGCACCCGACTCCCGATCTGGAACGGGATGAGAGAATTTACGGTCCGGTCTTCTGAATTCACGGTCCGACAGCCGCTTCACTAAAATTTGAATTTTTTTCGTTGGCGAAGGAATTCGTGGTTTGGTTTTCGAGGAAATTCGTTGAATTCATTGTCAAAATCTTGTTCCTAAACATAAAACGCACAGGTGCACGTGCAACACAACCGAAATCACATCATAATTGCATGTTTCAGGTGATCAAGATCAAGATCGCGCCGAATTCCCGTGATAAAAATGGATAGTAATTTCGGTGTGGCACCAGTAGCGCCACCGATGAATGGCGTCGGCGGCGATGCAGCGGCAGCAGCGCCGATGGTTGATCGACATCAAGCAGCAGCACCGGCTGATGCTGCCGCCGGGGCGGCTGTTGTGTCGTCGTCACCGATGAAGGCCATGCCACCGCCGGCGGATCACCACTCTGACGAGGACAGTAACATCGAGGATGACCACGACGATCGAATTGATGATGATGAGGAACCCGAGCAGCCGGCGCCCGAATCGATGGACCACCAACGCACAGAGCAATCACCGAGTCCTGAACCGGAGAAGGAGCCGAGCGCAAGCCCAGAGCCCGAGGACGAGTCACCGTCACCCCCGACTGCCGCGCCCGTTGAGGAGCCAGAGCCCGTCGAAGATGACGAAGACAAGCCAGATGCTGCCCCTGCCGCGCCCGCTGAGCCGAAACCGGTCGTCGAAACTCCTCCATCTAAGGAACCAGAGCCCCTCAAAACCACACCCGTGAAACAGATGAAAGAAACGTCGGCGACACCGAAAAGTAGCGAGAAGAAGACCACCACACCGAAATCAACGCCCGACAAACGCACGCCGGCCAAGCCCAGAACGCCGAGAGCACCGCCGCTACCCAGAGAGGATGGTGTCATTCGTGAGTTGGATGTTTCACATGTGTTTAATTGAATGCTATCAATCAACATGTTAAGACTTTTGGAAACGTTTTTTCGGGAAACGTGAACCTGTTTGGGAATTGGTCACGGCCTCTTCGGAAATGAAGTCCGTTGAAATGAAACAATCAGGCCAAGAAACACACATTCATTCATAAAGACTGGTTTGGCCAGGCCACAGTGGATGGCATTATTGATTATTATCGCGGTAACCAAGTGATATGTTATCGTATGTTTTTGCAGCGCTTCTTGAAGCCGAGCCAGTTGTTTCGGGCAAACGAAAGCGCGTGTCTGTTGAAAGGTTCGCTACCGCACAAGTCACAAGCAGCACTAAAAAGCACCAAACCGTTGGCGTCGGCAGCGGAACGAAACTGGCCGATATTGAATTTGGTTCGTTTGCAAACCTTTGTCATTTCAACTGACAGACGCAATCTTTTTGTCAAATCAGTCTCATTTCTTTTGTCCGTAAAAATAACCGGTTCTTTATCCGTGTTTTTCGGTTTTAACAAGATATAAAAGACCGGTTCTTTGTAAGTATACTTAAAGGGGCGTACTCATTGCTAAAAGTGCTCTTTTTATGATTTCAGCTTGTAGCTGGGATATGTGCGATCAGAATGACATCAAGATTAAATTAATCGGATGAAAATCGACCGAGATTGAAGCGATTGAATCGGTCCAACCAGGAACAAAAATATGTTTGGACCAGCTGCATTTTTATTGCAAATCAGGGGAACCTCGTACTCTGGCCATGAAACATTCAGAAAAATAGTCGTTTCTATATGGAAACAAAGGAAAGATTTCTTGGTGCATTTGATCACTGCGTGACGTGGCTGTAAGCTGGCCGACCTCAAGTAAACCAAGAAATGTGTCTTTGTTTTCATATAGAAAGGACTGTTTTCCTGAATGTTTCAGAACGGCCAGAGTACGAGGTTCCCCTGATTTGCAATAAAAATGCAGCTGGTCCAAAATTATTTTTGTTCCTAGTCGACCCGATTCAATCGCTTCGATCTCGGCCGATTCCGAACCGATCGGCTTAATCTTGGTTGGTTGGTTGGTTTATTGCTCTCAGTGACGCATAAAATCATGCACGTAAATTAGTGATAGAAGCAAAGTTACAAGACCGGGTGGGACAATTACGGAAATGAAAATAGTTACAACACTGGTTATAACAAAACCACAGCAAATAAAAGCTACAAAAAGCGCCAAGGAGAGAGAAAGATCACGGACATCAGGACAGATCACAGGACATGTTAACAGAACTGAAAATTATGCATTAATCCTCGTCCTCGTCAAACGACAAAAGTCGGGCTCAGAGGGCGCATATTGGGATCAGTCCATATTGACAACAGACCAGAACAGATGGTGGGTTGGTGATTGTCCGTCACTTCCGTGTACCACCATTTAGCGACGTGGCTGGCGTCCCCAGGCTGACGTGAATGCGTATCGAACGAGACATCGCCATATACATCCCGTTGACCGCATCCGGACGCGGTGGCGATAGAGCCCCCCAGGCTGACGTGAATGCGTATCGAACGAGACATCGCCATATACATCCCGTTGACCGCATCCGGACGCGGTGGCGATAGAGCTTAATCTTGGTGGCTTTGTGATGGCGCGGGTCTCAGCTACACGCTGAAACCATAAACAGGGCACTTTTAGCAATGAGTTGCCCCTTTAATAAGATAAGTTTTCAATACTTCT
This sequence comes from Rhynchonema sp. JSB1_4, assembly GCA_030248065.1. Lineage (NCBI taxonomy): Eukaryota > Metazoa > Nematoda > Chromadorea > Monhysterida > Xyalidae > Rhynchonema > Rhynchonema sp. JSB1_4. The sequence goes on from JASAMV010001250.1 coordinate 7,447, forward strand.
TTCCGTTTCAGTGGCGCACATGATCACGAAGAGTAAAGCAGATGAACTCAAAGTTTTGCACAGAATTATATTTGGACGACCGGGCGCGGTTGGTGCACACCTGCCCAAATTTTGTCGCATTTTTCAATGGAGAGCTCATTGCTCATCTTATCCTACAAAATTTCAGCCGCAAGAAATCCGTAAAAATCTGCGATCATTCAACGGTTTTGAGTTTGATTCTGCCTCGGCTGACGCGTCAAGGAAAACGCAGAATGTGCTGAAGTACGCGCAACCTCTTTACTTAGTTTTTTTCATTTTTGACTATTTTTTACGCACTTGCTTTGTTTTCAGATGGAACAAGCACGACGTTACGAAAGTGGCCGGTCTGCTCGGATTGGAGAAATCTGGCGGCAAAGAACAAATGGTGCCTCGTATCATGGAATTCCTTCTGTCGCCGTCAGATCAGGGCAAAAAGGTGCCGGAGAAGAAAGCCAAAAGAAGCTCGCAAGGTGCGCCAATAAATTGTTCTGCTCAGTTGACAGTAGTTGTCGTTCGTTGCCTCCGGACGCGTGACTGTTGCCTTTTACACTGTGTCTTGTCGACCGACCCCAATGCTGTGGCTACTTCTGAAAGGAGACATGTAGTTGTGGCAGGGGGGTTGTGGGGGGAAGGGGTGTACCGCCTCTCAACACTTCAGAGGGTGCTTGGGGGTTGAGTACTTACCGCTCAAAGGTCACAACCAGTGTAGTTCCTGGTCCGGCGCGGCGGTTAGTGTACCTACCCCTTTTTTTCGTGCGGCGGTTAGTGTACCTCCCTGGGGGGGAGAAGACCCAAATTCAGGAAAAAGTCACTTTTTGAGGTTGAAAATTTGACCGATTTTTGCCCCTTTTTAGAAAAAATTCTCCATAAAAAGGGTATTTTGGCGACTTTTGACATCATTGACCTAAAAATCACCCATTTTAGGCCTAAAAATGCCCATTTTAGGCCTAAAAATGCCGATTTTAGGCAAAAATTGAGGCGGTTCGTGTACCTGGCGCGGCGGTTAGTGTACTACATGAGACCCGAATAAGGAAAAAAAAAACAAAGATTACTATAAGCCAATTTTTGAATGCATGGCCAGCAACCTTGGTCGCGGCGGTTAGTGTACCTTAGGGGGGGGACCCCACCCCTCCCCCCAGGAACTACACTGGTCACAACTCCAAATCATATCTCTCACAGTCACAAGCAATTTCATACATTTTTAAGGCAAAAATCGGTATTTATCGACCTAATGTCCCAGAAATTGCGCAAACCCATCAATAGTATGTATTTTTAGGCGATTTTTTTGGCGAAAATTTGGAAAGAGCACTATTTTTACCTCATTTTTTGGCCAAAATTGTATCGTAAAAACAGTGTTTTTTGCATTTTCGAGTGACCGAAATCATACTTCTCACGCTTCCGGTCCCAACCCCGCATCATACTTACCTCCCACTCGTGGGCCTGCCACGCTGGGGGAGAAACTGTATCTTTGGCCAAAAAAGAGGGGGAGATACCGGGGTACTGTACCCAGAATTTGGAGGAATCGGGTTTGGGGGTGGGTGAGAGGGGGGAAGAACTTTTGGGGGAGATACTGTACCACACTAGCCTTTGGGAATTAAATTTTTATGGGTTACAATGTGCCAAGATCGCGCTAAGCGCGCAAATTGTTGCACTTTTGGTCGATCTTTGCCGATTTTTAGCCATTTTGGACCATAAAAGGTACTTTTGTGGTGAAGCTTTGTAAAAATTGGAAGAGATGCTGCACCAGAGAGGACTAAAAATGCACTTGGAGCTTAAAAAGTGCTCATTTTGAACTGTTTAGCACGGTTTTGACAACATCATTTCGCGACCTTGGAAAATTTCTTGGAAATTTTTGATAAAGAGCCGTTTTTTAAAGGTGGCCACTTGGAAAAATTTCTGGAACAACAAAAAACGTATTTTTCCAGGCCTCGGTAAAAACGTTTTTTTCGGCCCGCAAGTATACCCCTCCCAAAGACACAGCAATGACCGACCCTCCCGTTTCCCAAAAAATAACCACCCTTGCAATTCAGGCAAAAAGAAGACACCAAAGAAGACGCCGGCGAAGAAGGCGAAAACGGAGGGCGACGACAACGAAGAACAGAAAGAGAGCAGCGGCGATGAAAGTAGTGAGGAAGGCTCAGACGATGACGGTGGCGCGAGCAGTGAATCGGAAAAGGAGGTTGGTGTCTATGCTTGCGAAAAACCGGTTCTTTATATTTTGTGAAAAAAAGAAAAAAATTTCAGAGGGTAAATTTCTAGCACAACAGGGGATGTCAAACAACAGGCACAGGGCATCTTGAGCTTAGAAACTGCTGTGAAGCATAATGCAACTGGAAAGACACGATGTGCTATGAAAGACATAGAAACGGTGGCTGGGCAATTGAGCAAAGCACATTTGAGCAAGACCACTTTGAGCAAGTGAAAAAGAGCAGAGCACTTATTTTGTTCCAATGGCTTAGGCTTAGGCTGATTTTGGTATCAGGCTTAGGCTTAGGCTCTTTAGACTACTCTATCATTATAAAAATTGCTAAATAAAACACTGCTATACACTCCTTTTACACGTAAGATTAGTTTTGTGTTTGTGCTTAGGCTTAGGCTTAGGCCTATTCGTTTTTAAGTTCTGCTCTTTTGGACTCTGCTCTTTTTCACTTGCTCTAAGTGGTCTTGCTCAAATGTGCTTTGCTCAATTGCTCGTCCGCCGAGGTACCGCACACCGACATGCACGCACCGGTACCCACACTCACGTCCGTTCCCTTATTTTGAGCAGTTTCTATGGCGGACGTGAGTGTGGGTACGGGTGCGTGCATGTCGGTGTGCGGTACCTCCAGCAGCGTGAGTGTGGCAGGGTTTTTCTGCGGTATGACCCACGCCCACATCCACACGGTGACATCAAAATTTTGTTCATCCTTCATGTTTTACACCCCAGTGAAATTGACACTTTTATTCAAACATAAAATTCTGGGATATATTTCGCTCCAAGGGTTCAGTCTAACTTATAAACCCGTACTGAACAATTTCATCGTTGTGATGTGTCAAAACGTTTGATATGAGGCTTATTTTGTTCGAAATCTGAAGGTGTATGTGGGTGTGGGTTTTTCGGTAACTGTGTGCGTGCGAGCGTGTGGGATTTCAAAACTGTCTGGACGTGGGTGGTTGTGACTTCCTAAATTACGATCTTTTGGGCAAAAGTTTACCGAACAATGGTCTGAAACAAGCTACAAATGCACTCGGAGCGTTAACAGTCCTTTTCGACTGTAGTCGATCTATTGGTTTTGATTATTTTGGGACATTGAACAATATTGCGGAAATTTTGGGAGAAAAACTATTTTCTTTTCACGAATTTTCACTTGGGAAATTTCGAAAAAAGCTGTTTTCTTTGCCACATGGGAGAAGCTGTTTGCAGGACGAACCGTCTCCTCCACCGAAGAAGGCCAAGACGTCTCCCACAAAGCCTGCAGCGCCGAAAGCATCGCCGAAGAAAACCCCAGCCAAGGCGACCCCAGCAAAGGCAACACCGGCAAAGGCAACACCGGCAAAAGCCACACCGGCCAAGGCCACTCCCAAACCCAAGGCTTCACCGCAGAAACCGAAAGCCAAGGCTACTCCATCAAAGCAGCCGCCCACCGTGAGTAACGGCTGGTCGAGATTATTGGGATTGCATTCACCTGGCAGTGGAGGTGCAAAACTGGACATTTTTCGACTTTGATTTGCGCCTTACTTTTCAGGACAAACAACTGACCGAGGAGATCAAAAAAATGTTGAAGAAAATAAACCTGGAGCAGACAACGATGAAGGAGATGTGCAAAAAGGTGAGCGTTGTTGATTTTCGTTGACAAGCTCCATACTTCCGTGCCCGCTGTGCTGCTGCCAAAATTCGTGTGCCGTTGAAATGTACATTCTTATCCGTTTGCTTGAAATGCGTAGACAACGATGCTCCTGTAATTGCAGGTTATGAGTCAATTCCCCGGCTTTGATCTGGCTGATCGTAAAGATTTCATTAAATCAACAGTGAAAGAGGTTGGATGCTTTTTGGACTACTTTTGTTTTGTTTTCTCATTGAATGCACAAGTTTTTTTGTCGCTTTCAGTTGATCGCCGGGCAAAAATAAACCGACTATGGGCGCCGAAAACCAAAAACGTACGATTGATTTTTATTTTACGGTTTTGTAATTATCCCGATTTAGTATACTTGCGTGCGTGATCGATTTTGTGCTGTTAACACGATAATACCATTGAAGTTTGTTTATCGTTGAAATATGTAAGTCGTGTTTTGTGTCGACCCGTAACGGTTGGGCGGCATATAATTTGCGTTTTTGCTTTGCGTTTATTGTTCGCTTTGATGAAAATGTTGATTTGAGACGTGGTAAATGCATTAGCATTGATTCAGTGCGTGTTGTTCTGTTTTCCGTTAATGATCATCAACTATATTTTACTATTTTTTCGTGTCATCTCCTAACTTTGTCAGTAGCATGATGGCATCCTGGATTCTTTTGTTGGTTCTTTATTTTTCGCCCTATTGCCTATTCATTGCTTGTTAGTTCGCTATCCTTGTTCCTGGCGACGTGGTGTGGAACCTATAGAGTTCGTATGGGGATTGGGGATTCTCTCTTCCGTTTAGGCCGTCTGTGTCATCATGGCCCCAATGCACAATACGCACATAAAGCCTTGCGTTTGGTGCCATGACTTCATGGATCCTCTATATGCCCGACACATTTTCACGATGTCATCTTCACTCAACTTTCCTTTGATAGTCGCACTCACCACACACTGTCTGTAAATGTTTTTCGTTGTTTTGTTGCTGTGCAAAATTCATCAATTATTATATTAGACCTTTGTTTGCATGTCCAGCTTTGTCTCTGCTATCACCACAAACATTACTGTTCTTTGTTGTGCTTTGTCTGTTGTGTATTTTCTGTGTCCTGTAATTGAAGGGGCGAAATAAAAAATACAGGTGACAAAAGATGAACGGTCGTTTCATCATGGTAACAAGATTAATAAGCCCTTATGATAAGCAAGTGTAAAAACATGTTCAGCCTTTTAACTCTCAGTGCTTCAGGGCCGACTCAAGTTCAATCCGGGACACGAAATAACTTCCATACAAAAATGCAAAATATTTCCGGTCTCCGGAAGTATTTCCAAAATTCCGTAAAAATGTGTTACATGCAAAAATAATCCGGAAATATTTCCGGTTTCGGGATATGGCCTGAGCCCGACCTAGCCTCTGGGCTTCTATTGCCAGCACCAAGTTTTCCAAGAAGCCCATGGATGAACAACAAACAAACTGAAGGCAGCATGGGTAAATTATGCCCAGCTTCTCGTCGATGGGCTGGCACAACGATTCCAATGGGGCGGGGTCGAAAATCCCGAAAAAAATCCTGAAAAGCAAAAATACCGAAAACAAATCCTGAAAAGCAAAAATCCCGAAAAATGAAATATAGGAAAAATACTAAGTTTAATGTGCAGAAAGGGGTATTCATGTGTAGTTGGAGTCGTAATTTGGAGTTCGTAATTTGGGCACTGGATCAGTTGGAGCTCAAGATATGGATATTCTCGTCACTGATGCAGTTGGTCCGAGCAAGAAAGCTAGCTAACTGGAGGGGTCCGGAGCAAGAAAGCTGGCTAGCTAGCCGGGTACCCCGATTTGGGGGGTATTGGTGCAGAAGTCAAAAACAGGGGTATAAAAATTGGTCGAAATTATGCCAAAATAAGCCCTAAAATGCGTGTTTTTGTGCATGTGTGAGCAAATCTGAGCGAATTTTGGAAAGCAGAGAAAAAATGAGTTCCTGGAGAATCGGCTTTTACAACCATTTTCTAGACTGAGAAAATTAGAAATTAAATTTACGAAAGAAGAAATTAATAATAGCTAGATAAATGGCTGTCTTGTTTCGGCCTGAATGTAGACAAGCACCGATTCAGAACAGCAGTTAGGCCTGTACTTTTAAAAAAGCACACCCCGGCGGGTCTTCAGTACATAAGTGAGCCTAACTCCGAAAGAAAGCCTGAGCATGTGTATTTTTATTGGTTTCCTTCGAACGAACAGGCAGTCCTGGCTGGCCGCCTAAGCCTGACCCCGAATGCAAGCTGACCACCAACAACATGAATGCCAACTTCGGACAAAAAATTTTGGCCCGTTTTCTGCACCTTTTTATTTTCCGGGATTTTTCTTTCGGGATTTTGGGTAAATATGTTGCGGTTGTGCAATTGAGAGGACCAAATGACAGAATACAGGATGACAAAAGCCCAAGATGTTAGTCCTTTTATCATAATAACAGGGATAATAATAAGCGAACGGAAATTATCATCGACATCGAAAACAAAATGCAAACGATAATAACAACGATATAACTTGCAATCGATAATATTCACCTTTAAACGTGTCACTATGCTTCGCCTTTACGTTTCTTAATTCCCCAATTATAGACGCGAGCTATGTTGACTTCACTGGTGGTAATTTGATCTTTGACGAAATCCAGCTCCCTATTCAGCTCTTCGACCTGTTTCTGCGCCGATTTGTAATTTTTGTCCAGCAACTCGCGCGCTTCGCTGATTGGATACTCGAGCATGACGTTGGCCTGAAATTGGCCCACACAACGTTGGATGCTGATTGGGGACTTTCAAATTCTCATAGCACCAAAAAAATCAAAATTCGACATTGCGTGGCAAAACGACAGACCCCGAGCCACAAGTTGACCGTGTCTGTGCTGTCAATCTCGGCTGTTGCATAGCATTGATCGGATAGTAGGAAACGAGTGGTCGTGTTTTCGTTGCGACCCTGAAACGCTGTACAAATTGGCAAATCAAAACAAGACTCATAGAATCAAAATAAAATCAAAGAAACCAATGACCTAGTTGGGAGAACATTGTGCGCAAGACGACCAACCCTTTTCTGTTCGAGCACCGTGAGAAGCTCAAGTGAATTCTTCAGTTCCGGCAAGCGTTGCTTCAATCTGAACAACATGAACTATCATACATTTTAGACATCTATGATCCCAATAAAAAACATTCAGAGCGATCAAACAGAACCTGGTCTTCTGCTGTGCCATATTTGATTCGTGCATTTTATATTTCTGATACAATTCATCCAACGTATTGATGACTGTCTTGACCGCCTCCTCTACCGGCGTGTCCTTGCCAACATTATCGGCGATATAGTCGTCGACGGACTCCTGCAATCATTATTGTTTGTTGATGCGAAAACACAATTCTTTCGTCGTTAAAAAATAAAAAAAACATTCAGAGCACAGCTGTTTCTCGTTGAACAATCAGATTTCGTTTTAATTTTGAAAAACAATCGACAATGTGGACTCAACGTTATCGTCACTCGCTGTGTGTATTTATAGCATACGAGCACGTCTGTGAGAGCCGAGTCCTGCGTGATGTTTCTTCTGGCACGTGTTCTACACCGGCCGCAGTTAGTGAACAATAATGACTGCGATCAGCTCTAGCATGTGCGTGCAACAGCACCAAACATTGGATGCCCTGGGACGAGACTCGAACTCGACTCAAATTGTCGAGGCAACAGGTTTGAGGCAACCGAGTTTGCACTCGATAACACCTGCCATACCAACAAAGAGGTGAATAGCGGTGTCGGGTGTCGCGGGTCGAACACCAAAAATGGGCAGGTGTCAGGTTCGGCTGCCTCCGCCAGATGACTGGTTTTTCGGACCCCAATACAAATCAAAACCACAATTTTGAGGCAATTTTTTGAGCCAAATGTTTCATCAAACTCGTAGTAATGGGTATTGGTGTGTATTTGTTCGAATGCGTTTGGATTAGGTAAACTGAGCCAAAAATTTGCATAACCGACCGACGCAAACGAGCAAATTTCTGCGTTTTCGTTCCAAAATACGACAACAGGCGAATTTTTTTAACTCTCGGTTTTTTTACTGGGACCTAACCTAACCAATCGAGGTGTGGGACAACCGACACTACATTTTTAGGTGCCGACACCTGGGAGGAAATCCGAGCGTATCAAAAACCCGACACCCACACTTTTTTGCATCCCGACACCGGACATTGCCCGATCCCCACCAACCAACAGACATAAAAAATCACGAAAAATACCAAGAAACTCACAATAAATTTCATCGGCGGCGTGCCTCTTTTCGACGCCCCCTCGGTCGGTTGTTTCGTGTCAACATCGCTGCTGCTTGTTTTGTCGTTTTCAGTGTCGGTCCCTGATGTTGATGCCATGACAGCAGCGGCGGCCATAATCTACGGTGCTTTCTCGATTTGAAAGATGATTGTTTTAAAGCAGCAGACTGAAAACGAATCGGGTGTTTTCGTTTTGAAAACCATGTTGAAAACAACAAGCACTGTAATAATGCTATCATTAACCACGAGCTTGTGTGTGACCAATATATCAGATATGCACGCACTGTACCGTAAACGCACATCGACGGCAGCGATATTATGAGCACGAAAATAATGTCATGCTCAGCCACACAAAACGGCAATACTTTTATGCGGCGAAAGATTTCGATGGGTTGTGAAAAAGCTGACAAATTGATAGCAAATTGGGATACCAATACATACAGTGAAACAAACTGATATTTACACTCGTATTACACACACACACACAGAGAGATAAAAACGACAAAGCCCGGGGAGAACAACAAAAACGAAACAGAAAGGTAATCAAAATAATGATAACAACAGAAATCGTACAAACTGAACGAAGACAGTAGACTAACGAAATCACAAGCGGAAATCTCCTGGCGAAGAAATCAGATACGCAAACAAATCAGAAAAAAGTTACAAACACGTAATCGCGTATATCATACAACAAACACTGATGTCAAACTTGCACATAGAAATCATGAGATGCAATGGCAAATCTTCGAAATTAACTACAAAACTGTCAGGGACAGAAGAGCGCAGTTTGTTTTCTTGGAATTCCACAACAACGCTACAGGTGTATTGCGAAAGTGCTGGGCAACTGATACAATCTGTGTGAAACGGAAAGGCAAAATCTGACAAAGACGCAATACAGAGCAGGCGCTATGTCACAAAAAAGTGTCAAACTGACCAATATTGGTATTGATATACGATATACAATTAACAAGCTTAGCTTCGTGGTAGAATGAATGCATAATTGTGAAAAATAGTAATGGTAGAGCAGTTGCTAAAGCACCACGCACGACAGCCGATTGGTGGAAACCACATATGTATCCCGAGTAAACACAAAATAATTCTACAGTTTTTTTGAGAGCACGGATAACTCAAAGATAACAACCACAGCAGCACACCGCAACGATTTACTGGTCTATTGTATAATAAATATTAATGCAACAATGAACTCGTATGTATAGTGAAACATCATGAAACACAAACGTCGTAGACACCGATAGGTACAGAGATAGGGCGACTGGAGAGCGGAACGATACGCCAAAAATACGAAACTGGACAAAAAAACAAACAGACAGACACCGAAGGCACTCCAACACGCACGTACGACACCAACAGGAACAATGAACTACTAATGCTTCATAATGCTTGAATCACGATCAAAGCACAGACAAACAGAATCGATTACGAACCACAATACTGAATTGAAGCCGAACAATCTGAAAATACGTATTATAAGCGAACGACACCAACATGAGCTCGATTTTGCAGCTGGCAGAATAGTGAAACATTCTGACGTGGCTGATGTTTTGGGAACTGCCACATGTTGAAGAATACAAATTGTAGCATGATGATTTTCTCTTTCTATTCGTTTTGAATACACACCGCCTTCGAAATCGGTCTCGTGTTAGTGCAATTTGCCTTTACATTGATATCAATCTAATATACAATCAGGGATAATAGCAAGACCTGTAGATAACAATATAGATTTGTGCCATGATAAGCGGCAACCCTGCGTGATTGTGTGATATATAGTCAAATCAGTAAATGGTGAAAGTGTCTGTTGCGAACTGGGCACCTAAGCCGAACCAAACCAAATTCAGGAATTATCAGATCAGATACAACAACACTTGCAGTGTCACATAGCTCTATGTCAAACAAGCCAGGGACCAAAGAAGCGTTGCAGTTAAACAGGAATGAATAATTACACAGATACACATGCAGTCTTAGGCGCGCGCGACCAAATCAAAGCAGAACGGAGACGGGTGGGGATTGAAGCAGTGAACGTTGGTTACCGCTTACTTACACATTGAAGATTTGGGCAAAAGGCGAGAAAGCTCGTTGAGAAATACAGAAAAACATGGTGTAATAACCGACCACAGAATCACGTGACGTAGCGACACACCCCAAGTAGACTGGATGACCGACAAAAAACAGTACAGGTTGGACAAACGTGGACGCCAAACACACGCACAAAGCAGCTGCCCGCTTTAATTCAGCGCAAGAGGTGAGGGAGAGAGAGTGACGATCATAGAGAGGATGCACAACAACAACAACTACAGCAGAGATGTTTCATCAACTAATAGTCTGCGCCGGGGGCGACGCGCCGATTCGGTCAAGGTCGACACGACAAACGGGACACTTCTTGTTGTAGGACAGCCAGCGGTCGATGCAGTCCACATGGTACAGATGACTGCAGGCCAACGTGCGCACGCGGTCGGTGACCTCGAACTCGCACAAACATACCGTACACCGTTCGTCGCCCTCTGCAAACACAAACAATAGGCATCATGTCATTTGGGGCATGCCATCATGGTCGAATATGCGTGCAGGCAGCAATGGCAGCGTCCCTAGCAACCATACGTGTGTGATTACTACTATGAAGCGGTTTATTTGCGCTCCGTGTGCACGTTTCGTCGCATATGTAATGTATGACTATGATGACTCACAGCTTGCTGCTGCCAAGCTGGTAAACAACTCGCGTGGTAATCTAGCCGGCCTTTTGTGCGGCTTCTGAACAGCTGTTGCTGGCAAGACTCACAAAACAAAAATGCCACTTCTTCATCCATTATGCATAACTTGGTATACTAATTATGAGTCAGGCACATAGTGCTAAATTTAGGTCACCACATCAGCACAGAACGTTGTCAGAGCGTTAGACTGACGGCTAATTTGCTCCAAAACGAGCGGCCAACCCAACGTACCATTTTCGTGCTCTTCGACAATTTTCCGCTCATACAATTTGATCTGTGTGCATTTTTCGATGACTTCGCGCGTCGCACCAACTGGCTGCGGTTCGTGACCTGACAATAAGGCTTAGGTTGCAAATTAACAAAAAACCGCAACAGAGTGCAGTAAAAAGTTCGTGTTCGCACTCTTTTCGCCGTGGCGGGGGCTTTTTTTGTGTATGGGCCTAGGTTCTGTGTTTATGTTTTTGTTTAGGTTCTTTGCATTTCGGGCGGCTTGTGGTGGCTGCTTATGGCCGGCAATTTTTGTTATTCAGTTTATCCTAAAAAAAAAAAAAAAAAAAAAAAAAAAAAAAAAAAAAAAAAACGGAGACGGGTGGGGATTGAAGCAGTGAACGTTGGTTACCGCTTACTTACACATTGAAGATTTGGGCAAAAGGCGAGAAAGCTCGTTGAGAAATACAGAAAAACATGGTGTAATAACCGACCACAGAATCACGTGACGTAGCGACACACCCCAAGTAGACTGGATGACCGACAAAAAACAGTACAGGTTGGACAAACGTGGACGCCAAACACACGCACAAAGCAGCTGCCCGCACTAATTCAGCGCAAGAGGTGAGGGAGAGAGAGTGACGATCATAGAGAGGATGCACAACAACAACAACTACAGCAGAGATGTTTCATCAACTAATAGTCTGCGCCGGGGGCGACGCGCCGATTCGGTCAAGGTCGACACGACAAACGGGACACTTCTTGTTGTAGGACAGCCAGCGGTCGATGCAGTCCACATGGTACAGATGACTGCAGGCCAACGTGCGCACGCGGTCGGTGACCTCAAACTCGCACAAACATACCGTACACCGTTCGTCGCCCTCTGCAAACACAAACAATAGGCATCATGTCATTTGGGGCATGCCATCATGGTCGAATATGCGTGCAGGCAGCAATGGCAGCGTCCCTAGCAACCATACGTGTGTGATTACTGCTATGAAGCGGTTTATTTGCGCTCCGTGTGCACGTTTCGTCGCATATGTAATGTATGACTATGATGACTCACAGCTTGCTGCTGCCAAGCTGGTAAACAACTCGCGTGGTAATCTAGCCGGCCTTTTGTGCGGCTTCTGAACAGCTGTTGCTGGCAAGACTCACAAAACAAAAATGCCACTTCTTCATCCATTATGCATAACTTGGTATACTAATTATGAGTCAGGCACATAGTGCTAAATTTAGGTCACCACATCAGCACAGAACGTTGTCAGAGCGTTAGACTGACGGCTAATTTGCTCCAAAGCACGAGCGAGCCAACCCAACGTACCATTTTCGTGCTCTTCGACAATTTTCCGCTCATACAATTTGATCTGTGTGCATTTTTCGATGACTTCGCGCGTCGCACCAACTGGCTGCGGTTCGGTGACCTGACAATCAAGGGACTTAGGTTGCCAAATTAGACCAAAAAACCGCAACAGAGTGCAGGTAATAAAACGAGTTCGTGTTCGCAACTCCTTGATATGGGAAATCCGCCCAGGGAAAATCTTGGCCTGGGGTTGGTGTTTGTGCAATTTTTTACCCCCAAACAGTGCCAAAACAGACATGTCCAAACTCACACAGAAATAGCTACGATATACAGCACACCAACACCAAAGTACAGCATGTTAATCATTTTGCAACAATTTTTAGTGGGTTAGAAAACAACTCGTAGCTGTGCGAAAACTTTTTGGGGGAATCAATGGAAAATTTAGTGCATCCAAGGGAACTTCGATTTCCCCACGACACCACCGATGATAAAACCGGGCAGACCTGTTGTTGGACCAGAAACGCATTGTCGGCCGTATGCAGCGCAGCAGCGGGGTCCAGCAATGCCTCTTGCACAAATGGCACAAACGATAGATCAGCGGCGTAACCGGGCACTGGTTGTGCGGCCGTGAAGAACTGCAAATGTAAATGCAAGATTGCATGTATAGGACAGTGAAACGTCACCGAAACATTGTGCTGGCGTTAAGAACAATTTTTTTACGTTTCGTTGGAAAAACGGTTTGAGGGTTTTCCAAATACTTTTCCATTCCGGTCGAAAACGTGAAGGCGCACAAAAATGATGACACGAAGGTAGCGTTACACCAACAGTTTCGATTCTAACATAGAGCCCAAAGCCAACATTGACCCGAACGAAGAGAATCCGAGTTAGACATTTTTTTTGGAAAAACCGACAAACAACGCAATGGGAAAATAAATACATGGAAAACAATTCGGGCCTCGAAAAAAAGACAGTCTTTTCGGCAAAAAGAGCAGCATTATCCCGCCCGGCAGTACACCAACACAGCGCGCGTACCGTTGGCGGTCCGTGATGAGCCATGAACAGCATGGTGCCATTGAACGCAGCGGCAGCAGCGGCGGCGGTCGCAGCCGCACTGACTTGCGGCGGCATCACCGGATGCGGTCTCGCCTGCATGGCCGCCGGTGGCGGGGCTGGCGGTCTTGCCGCCGTCTGCATGACCAACATTTGTGGCGGCTGCGGCACGGCGGCTGCAGCGGCCAGCGTGGCCACGTGTTGCAGCGCTGATTGGTGTTGGTCGTATAAAGCCGATGCAGCACCCAGAGCTGACGCCGCGCTCAGAATGTTGTATGGATGATCGATCGTCGTTGCCCCAGGGGGCAATGGCGCAGCAGGCGCGGGGGGCGTCAATTGTGGCCAACCACTAGCCAGCGTTGTCGTCGAGCCATACGTGGCTGATGCGTACGGTTGCAGCGCGGCGACCACTTGTGCGTACTGCGGTTGCAGCGTGGCGGCTTGGTGGGCTGCTGAAATTGAAGAAAACTATCGCCAACGTTTTTGGCTTACTTATACTAATGTTGTCAATTCAACCGCCGGTGTTTTGCGCAAACGCGGCAGCTGTCCTCAACGCATCTGTAGTGCTATCCAAGTACTATATAACAACCCTGCAGCTGCAGTCATACCTTCGCGCGCAATTAGAGCTGCTGTCGTCGCGCTACACGTTTGCACGCATCCCACGCGCGTGTGCGCATCGCAGACAGCTGCGTGTGCACGAAGAAACATGGGACAGTTGCGCTGACAGCATCAGTAAAGGCCAAAATATTTTCTCCCACATACTGCGACTTACCGACAGCGGTGGCCAACTGGCCAAACAGCGGCGTCGCCTGCTGCATCCACCGGGTGTGCACCTGTGCGTGTTGTCGGCTTTGTTCCTGCTGGGCTTGTCGTTGTGCGAGGATGCGTTCGTGCGCGGCACTCGGCCGACCGGTCTGACGAGGCGGGGCACCACGTTGGGCCGGTGCTGCTGCTGGGACAGGGCGATGCTGGGCACCGCGTTGATGATGGTGGGCTGCGTGGTGGGTCGGTTGTTGCCGGTAGTGGACGAAGTAGGGCGGGGCTGATGCTGTTGGGACGGTCGCTGGGCTGCGGTACGACGTCGGCGGATCCGTGCTGCAATCCACGCGGAAAATATTACCCAATAAGGGTTTTTTGGCAAAATGTGTGCAATTGCAACGAAACGCTAGCTGCAGATTGCAATTGCAAGTGAAACTATCTCTTCTGACTGCAGGTTGCACCTGGGGAACCACGAAAAAAGCTTTCACTACAGCCAGTCACACAGAAAAAGCCTTCAAATACGATCGGAAATAACAAGAACAATAACAACCACGCACTTTTGTCCGACAGACACGAGCCTGGGTTGATGAGTCTGCAACATCCACGGTTGTGCCCCACTGCTGTATGTGGATCGGGTGTCGGGCAGCCGTTGTAATTGGTCATTGTTGCTCGATAACGGTAGACGGGCTGCAATGCCGGTTGGATTTAGGAATTTTTTTTACTGGTTCTGTTTATTTTTTCACTTTTACCAGTTTTTTTCGCTACTATAGAACCCTCCATAACGTGAACATATTCTACACTATATTCGTTCCGGAACTTACAGTTAATCGCCGCTTTATAATAGTGAATATTCTTATCAATCAATGCAATCACGTCAGTTTCAGGAGAGTCGAGTCATGCTAATTGAACACTATCTCCATTCAATAAACCAATCCCGGTAACCACCCACCATTTGGTGGGGCGTACGGCAGACCGGTCCTGACGGTTTGCGATTGTTGTTGTTGCTGTGGCTGAGCACGGACTGCAGCGGCAGCGGTGGTTACACCACCGTACGGACAATTGGTCGGACAGGGACTATGAAGATGACACGGCGCACAATGGTGATGCGAACAGGGCACACAGCCGCACGCGTGCGCACCATGGTGTTGATGATGTCGATGACACGCACAATACGCGTGCGGACACGCGCTAGTCGCGCCCGGCACCGAGACGGCGATTGGCTGCAGTTGTACGGTATGTCGACGCTGATTGGTTGTTGACGATGATGGGGGTGTGTGTGATTCGAGCGGTGGCGCTGATGACGATGTGGTCTTGGTGGTCACGTGATGTTGCAGCGATGTTGGTAGGTCGGTCAGCACGTCAACCGGTCGCGGGTTGCCGGTCGTGTCTGTTGCGAAGGAAAGCCGGGTTTTTTCTTTTTTTGTTTTACAATTATTTTCCAAAAAAATGGTAGGTAAGTAAGAGCAAAGCTAACCAAAAAGGCGGTTTAGGCTTCAGCTGTGGCTTAGACCAACCGTTAGGCTCAGTGTAAGTTAAGCATAACTGGCAGCCTAATCCTGTCTCACTCAGCCCATTGAGCAGAAGCAGAAGTCTGACTGTACCCCGGCCGCAAAGCGTCTGTCCAAACATAAGTTACATTGGATATTGGAACACTAACGGATCCAGGGGGTCACTGGGGCATAGGCCCTCCTTTGGTCAAAGTGGCTCCTGAAGGGGACCACCATTTCGGAGAAAAGAAGGAAAAAGGAGCACCAAATCGCAGGATTTCACTCTAATACACACCTGAAGGTCCAAAAATTGCGCTCCTCGCGCGTCAAACACGCCTATTTCCCTGAACTTTGGCTGTCGCGCTTATGCAATGGATGAAAACGATTTTGAAAAATCAAACATGCACCAGATGAGAAGGACTTGGGACTTACCCCCCTTGGCCGAAAGCTGGACCCGCTATTGCATTGGTACCTAGCTCTACCCGTGCCCAAAAACATCCCGTCAAATTCACCATCGATGTGCACAGCCGTACGTTGTTCGCCATCCACTACGATCGTTGTCGCCTCGTCTTCGGATGATGACGAATCAGCCAAATCAATGGTGGCCGTTCGCTGTTGAGCGACGTTGTTGTTGGTCGGATGGTCGGCAAGCGGCTGCGGACTGACCAGACGCAGCGCTTTCGTGCAGCGCACACCGTCTGCGGAACAAATGATTTCCGACATTATAACAATCGTGGTGGTGATTTTTTTTTTGCTTTCATGGTTTATGAGCGGAATTTTCCAAAACAAGCCGACTTTTACACGCAACTCTTATGTACACCGTTTCGAAAATACCACCCTATCTATACATATGTGTGTTGTGTTTCATTTCCATGAACACCACCATTGGGGGCATCACACAAGGCAAAACTGATGTGACATCTGTTCGCACCTCACTGCCTCGATCACAATACATTTTTGGCAACATTCAACAAATAAAATGTCGTCACGCACTTTTTCGACATCGTTCCACACATCTACTGGCATCGCGTTCACATTGCTGTTCGTCTTGCGAACTGCCGGCGTCTGCAGCAAATAATGTTTCATCGACATCGTCACTACTGGATGAAGGCGGGCGAATGTTGAGCAAATCAGGTGGATCCAATTGACGTTTTTGACCATTCGATTGTGTCGATGGATGCGCGTGAGCATGCGATCGGGTGAATCGATGGTGCATACCTGTATTTGGCAGCAGTGCAGTTCCCGGTCTGGAGGGAGATGGCAAAAACGGATTTTTTTCGAAACAACCATCGACGCACTTGGTACGCAGCGAATTTTTTCTTTTTTCATTTTCACGCAAAATAAACGCTTTTCTAGCAGAAATTAATTTTTTACACAATTTTAATGGAAAACCATTTTTCTGAAATCACCTGAAATTTAAAAACCAACAGGTTCAGAAGTAAAGGGGTGGGTCGAATTTTCACATTATGCACCCACGTATCATGCATGCGTATCATGTATGTTTGCCTTTGAATTTCACAAAACCACCGTCTAAATCTCTGAAGCTTCATCTGAAGTGTTAGGGAATGGTAGGTTGCAGTGTAGTTCCTGGTCCGGCGCGGCGGTTAGTGTACCGACCCTTTTTTTCCGTGCGGCGGTTCGTGTACCTCCCTGGGGGGGAGGGGAAGACCCAAATCCAGGAAAAAGTCACTTTTTGAGGTCGAAAATTTGACCGATTTTTGCCCCTTTTTGGAAAAAATTTTCCATACAAAGGGTATTTTGGCGACTTTTGACATCATTGACCTGAAAATCACCCATTTTATGCCTAAAAATGCCCATTTTAGGGGGGACCCCCTCCCCCCCCAGGAACTACACTGGTAGGTTGGTATTCGGGTGCGAAATGTGCCTGGAAAATCAAATTTGAACTGAAGAATTTAGTATGAAACGCACAAAAAACCAACCATTAGCGGACGATGATGGTTGCTGTTCGAGTTGTGGGTGTGTGCACCGCGGGATCAATGCCACATTCGGAGGGCCAGCTGGGTGGTGGTGATGATGAACGACATTAGGGCACGTGTACGAACACACATGATGGCAATGCGCACCTGAATTCATAGTTTATGTTGTGCAAATGTGTGTGAAAATGTACAACTACTCGTCCGTCACATACAAACACAACAACAACAACAACCGGCACCGTATTTTTTGGGAATTTGGCGGCGTGAATACTCAACACATCAATGGCAGGTTTACATTGCTGCACAACAGACAACACACACACACACACACGAGTGTAGTTCCTGGGGGGAGGGGGACCACCTAAGGTACACTAATTTCCCCCTTCCCCGACCAAGGTACACCAGTACACTAATTTCCCCTCCGGGTACGGTACACTAATTTCCCCAATTTTTCCCTAACATAAGCATTTTTTAGGCCTAAAATGGCCATTTTTAGGCAAAACATGTGTGATTTTTAGGTCAATGTCGCCAAAAGTCGCCAAAATACCCTTTTTATGAAGATTTTTTTCCAAAAAGGGAGAAAATGGGTCAAATTTTCCACCTCAAAAAGTGACTTTTTCCTGAATTTGGTCCTTCCCCCTTCGCCCCTCCCCCCAGGGAGGAGGGAGGTACACTAATTTCCCCTCCGAAAAAGTAGGAAAATACACAAATTTCCCCGCCGGACCAGGAACTACACATACACTGCACGTGCACACACAACTCACAATTATTAATCTGCTGAAAGTGCAGTGTGGGAGCAGCGGTTGGACCTGTGGGCATCACTTGAATCGACGTGGGGCCGACGGCCAGACCGAATGCCGGTCCAGCTGCGACGTCGTCGGACGGCGACGGTCCGTATTCCGGGTCGGTTTCTCCCATGCCCTGAAAATAGCGACCGTAAAAACCTAAATAGAGCCCCCGGCCGCCGGCCGGTAAAGAGCCCCTCCTTCCCGGCCTCAGCAGGGGTCGGGAACAATTTTTTTCAGATTGTGGCAGTGATTAATAGGAATATGTAGCGCCCTTGAATGGGATCGTGACTCGTGAGGTGATTAAATTGACCCGGTACCCTCAAGTTAGGTTTTACAGTGCTGAAGAGCGAGCAAAGGCAATCGTCTCGGCGACGGAGGGCGAGATCAATCATCAGAGCTCAGCTTACATGCACAAACAAAACAAGCTCAAATGAAGAGATAGAGAACCAAACTGACCGCAACCAAATCCTCCATTTGGGATGGGGGCAACCAACGCGATCGTTTTTGCCTGCAAGTGGAATTTACAGAACGAATTATGCGCCATAAGCCAATACTCAAAACCACAAAGCTAAGATTGCCAATTTCTGCCCCAATTCTGCAAAAAATCTGCCACAAAACGCCAATGCTCAATAATGCAAGTGCACTGTCGGTGTCGGTCGATGTTTAATTTTATATTCTATCTCAGTGAGCCCAGTTGGCCGAATGGTTATGAACAGGGGTTACGGTAGCCGGGTGACTCTCTCAGCAGCTGCACAGTGTCTTTGGGTGCACCAATCTGCGAGCGTGCGAACAAGTGAGTGTGTAGCGTTTGTGTACATGTTTTGTGCATTGTGCAAGCAATTTGTTCGCAATGAATCTGGAATCCATGGTTGTAACGTCCACTTTTCGTCAAATCGGTGCTCTGAACTTGTGTCGGATAGGGCAACATGCCTGGCACAAACCAAGGTTAGACAAACAGCATGGTCACCGTGTGGTACACGGCGGAGGACTCTTGTGCCGGAACTTCCGGCACAAGAGTCCTCCACCGTGTACCACACGGAACAGCGGGCACTGAAGGCAGCTGTCTCTTTCGTTAGGCTTAGGCCTTCGCCTGGGCTTAAGCTTCAGACTTACTAGGCCTACACTGCCCTCAGCAACTATTCCTGTTTAAGTAGCGGCTGTCTTTAGAAAACCGCTGGTTTGGCCCCCGCTGTTTTCGTCCGTAACGCTATGTGCAACAGAATGTTCTATGAACAAAATGGTTTCCCAAGACCAAACTTCCGCATGTGGCCAATCCCAATAATGCATGTCGTCCCCCCAACAACCCCCATGCGAAGCACAAAAGTAATGCAAAACAACAATCCAGCAACTTTATCGCATTGGAACATGATTGACATCTAACCGTTGTAAAATGACCCCAATGAACATACTATAGCAGCTGATAAACACATCCCCAGTCACATACACACCCGAGGTATCAATAAAACGATGATCACACAAAACAGAAGCATAAATCAAGTTGCCACCAAGGTACACCTTTGCTTTCTTGTTCGCAGAATTTGTTCCAATTGAAAAGCAGCTGCGAAGCATAATACCCAGGTTTAGTCTGGGTGTACTGGATTGACCGATTCAGCAGACAAGAAAGATGGCTTCTCAGGAGGTAGGTCGATTGGCCGCGTGCTGGCACCGACGAGGCCTGGCACCGCGCCCGTCGGGAGAAACAGGCATAAACGTGGTGTTACATTATTTTCAGAAATCCATGCAACTGTCACTGCTGTTGCTCAGTCTCACAGGTAATGTTCCACGGAAGATATACAGTTCCAAAACATTAAACTCATCTTTTGATAACGTTTTTAAACAAGCAAAACTTGCTTATGGCTGCAGCATCGATCCACAAATCGACAGCCAATCAATGCAACGTGCTGCCTGACGGTGTGTACCCTACGCTGCCCATCTCATGCACGCCCCAGTTCCTCGTCTGCGGCGGGGGCGCACTATTTGAGCAGTCCTGTCCAACTGGTCTATTCTTCAATCCGATCACCAAAGCCTGCGATTACAAGGGCGCCGTCAGGGTGTGCCGACCCAGACCGCCACCGAAGCGTGAGGAGATTTTGCTGAATTACGCTTGCATATTGAAACATCACCTACAAAAAGTGCCTTGTTGATTCAGGGATCGATTGTGATATCGACGGTCCGCAAGTCGACCCGCACCGTTTGTGCACGCACTTCTACTACGAATGCATCGGTGATGTTCCAATCCTGAAGGCATGCCCGCCAGATCAATACTTTCATCCAGAAGATCGTGAATGTCGACACGGTGATGTCGCAACGGAGGACGCTTGCTGTACGTTGCTGGTGTTGATGTTTCAATAGAGTATTGTGCAACGTGCAGTGTGACATCGTCATAAAGCCACCGACGGGGCATGATAACAAACAAACATACACACACATTGCTGGGAGTTTAATCTTCCATCATGGACGGCATGTGAGTGCACCGCTTGCTGACTGGTGGACATCCGAGTCTGGGTTGATCGCGGGTGGCTTTGACTTTTGACTTTGCATTAAAATGTGAAGCAACACCCAACCACTTGCGCACTGGTTGTACAGCACACACACGTGTTATGCACACGGACACACACACACGGCCAGGGTGGCTGAGATTTCACGGATGGGTACCAAACATTTTGATGCACAAAGTCACGCACCGGACCGGGATATGCGATGAGCAAAGCATACTGCCCAGCCCAGTAGTTTGAACGGTCCATTTACCGACAATTCTCACACCAGTGCTTGCCTGCGAGGACAAGGCGGACGGGCAGTACGAGATCGGATGTAGTCGCTACTACTGGTGGTGTCGGGAGGGCCAACCAACGAAGGGCGAATGTCCCAACGACACCTACTACAACAAGGACAACAAACAATGCGGCTTCTTTGAGCACATTAGTTCGTGCACTGGTGAACCCGGCACCACACCACAACCGCCGGATGATGAGACACGTTTGTGACGGGGGATGGATTGAATTTTTCAACCGGATTTGAATAGAAGACACTCGACTTCGTTCTCTAATAATGTACTGGGGTGTTTATGGGCTCAGGTTTAGGCCTGGCCGGAAAGCCTAAGCCTAAACTAAAGCCTGAGCCGAAGCCTAAATTACAATTTTTGAGCTCACACCAAATAAGAATAACAACAAGTCATCATTGTCAAAGGATGTGTCTACCACGTTCGTCTCTATCAAAGAAAATAGGGCGGTGCTTCATATATGTATTGATACATATGCAATGTGCGACACAGCCTTTAATCAATGCAGACATTTTCGACTGCCGATCGCGTCCGAGCGGCGACTACCCGTTCACGGCCGAGTCGTGTCGTCACGATTTCATCAAGTGCGCCAACAAGCGCGCCTTCCAAGCCGTCTGTCCCTTTACGCTGTTCTTCAACCCCGAGACCCGATACTGCGATCATCGCGATCAAGTACCCGCCTGCGTTGCTGAGGACGAACAACGATTTCGCACACCTGTGGTTAGCGTGCGTTTCAACTGATTAAAAATTTGGTGAAATTTGCTTGACTTCGATCGGAAAAGTTCACTTAAATATTATCTCAGTTCGTCGAGCCAACTGAATCCACCGAAGAGGTAAAAAACGAGGACGAAAGAGAAGTCGCCGATAGAGAGGCGAACGATGAAGAGGATAATTTGACTTTGGACGCCAGCGTCGGTTGGTGACTTGTCCATTTCTTTTGTCAGCGATATGGGCATGATAACAAAGGTCGCTGCACGGTCGACTCGACTTCATAGTCGATATCAAACTGGGTGATCGGATCGGATTCCCGGAAACTAGGTGCCCTGGTCGGGATTTGGATTTAGATTTGCATTCGGGACTGCCCTTTAGTGATGCCGCAAATTTCAACCATAGCGTAAAGATTGTTACCAGAGCTAAAATGAACGACTTTTACATCCTGGTTGGAATTACTTGCGCATCACAAAATCTCTAGCACAGTTTGTGCAAAAATCGCCCGCAACTACGGCAATCATCAAGTTTGACCCATATTTTATTGCTGAAACCCGATAAAATTCCCCGCCCAGAGATCGCCGAATCGTACGACGAGCCGCCGCAACAAATCATCAACCTCCATCGACCAGCCGAACAGACCAAATGTCCCGACCACGAGCACTACACCGAATGTGGCTCATTGTGCCCGCCAACGTGCGAGAAACTGACCGGTTCCTACCATTGTGCTTCTTGGTGCAACAAGGGCTGCTATTGTGAACCGCCATTGGTCAGACACAGAAGCGGCCGATGTGTACTGCCGATGGACTGCGGTTGGTTGCCGAGGCGGGCGGGGATTGGGGAAATTGTGGGAGGCTGTGAGCAGATAAATGCGGAATGGCAGATTTCTGCATTCCGCATTCCGCGTTTATCTGCTCACCTTTGCGGAATGGTGCGTGCTTGGGTGACGATGACAACTTCCAGCGTGCTGACCTCAAAATGTTGCGTGTTAACGCAAACAGCAACTGACCAAAAGCATAAATTTACTTGCAGAAATTCAAAATTCCGCAAAGGTGAGCAGATAAACGCGGAATGCAGAAATTTGCCATTCCGCGTTTATCTGCTCACCAATTTCCGCATTCCGCGTTTATCTGCTCACAGCCGGAGATAGAAATCCTCACGAGCAGCAATCCACGTCCGTTTTTTCTTTCTCTGGTATGCTGCTTTGGCTTAGACTTAGTTTCAGGCTTAGGCTTCAAGACCGGTCCATACAAACAATCTAAAAAAGTCCATCTTTAGGCTTCGAAGTCACGGTGGGGGTTCGAACTCGCTGTGAAACATGGGAGCTGTTCGTGAAGATTTCTGTTTGTGCTTGGTGAAAAAAAAAGAAAATACATACCCATCGTGCGTGAACATTCTACACCTTTCTTCAGAGAAGCCGATGGCGCACAAAAGTGGTCCACCGACTGTGTTGCCCGTGGTCGTTGGTTGGTTTGACCGCTCAAGTTGATGTTTCACACACTAATGTTTCATCATACATATACTGCAGTGAGCAATCGCAAACAGTGTCAACAACTAGACGATGGTGATTATCCTATTACGCTCTACCAGTGCACCAGCTGGTACATCAGCTGCCGTGGCGGTGTGAGTAAAGCAAAAAGTTGTGACCCGTCACTCTACTTTGATCCCGTCAATCGCTACTGTGCACCGATGAACGCCATCATGGTCTGCAATACGGGTACGTCTCGTTATTGGGTAACGTTTTTTCCAGGTTTGAAAATACTGATTTTTTTCAGACCAAACCACTGCTACACCGCCACTGGAGCTGACCACACATATGGCCGACAGCCGTTAGTTTTATGGACTAATTGTTTTGTAGTCAACGCACATAGTTAACGCTGGTCGTCAACGCTGTTAGAGACCAAGGTACCGCAGCTCGAAATGAGCGCGATGGAATATTTTCATACAATGGGGCTTCGTTGATGAGATGCGTTGACCACATCAATATGCACATTGCATACACGCCAGTCTGATGCTCGCATCAGTTTTTTTTCAATATTGGATAATAATCACAACAGACAACAGAAGAAACCATCAAACAATATATATATATATATATATATATATAGATTTTGACTGTCGCGGCCTGTCTGACGGCGACCACCCGGTGTCGGTGCATCAGGGTTGCAGTCACTATTTCGGTCGGTGCAAACGCGATGCCGGAGTGTTGTTGGAATGTCGACCGAATCAATTCTTCGATCCCGTTGACCGAGCGTGTAAGGATCCGATGCAGATTCCGGCCTGTGCGCGACATGCGAAGCAACACGACGGTGTGTTGTGCTCTGCTGAACAATGATGTTTCACAGATTATGTGCTTACATGTCTGTGTCTGATGAAAGCTTTCAGATTCAAAATCCCCGGAATCAAGCGAAATGGAGCCGATCCCGGAAATGCAGCCCGAGCCCGAACCACATGCTCATCTGGTTACCGCACCAGGTTGGTGTATGCTGATATCCTTCATGTTATGTACATCAATTTTTCGTGTCCATCTTTACGTGTCTTGTACATCTACTGAGTCTAATGTTTCAGCATCCAAACAATGCCGTGCAGACGAGCACTACCATCCTTGTGGCTCGGCATGCCCGCCCAGTTGTGTCCAGCCCGAGCCCCATTTGTGCACGGCTGAGTGTGTGCCGGGCTGTTACTGTCGATCGGGCACTCTACGACGACATGACGGAGCCTGTGTGCATGTCGAAGATTGTCGTCAGTTGGGCTTGATGTTTTTGTCAGAATTAGATATAAAACATGGAATTTTAGAAAGGGTGTAAACGCCAGTTGGGTGGAAAGGCCGGTGTAGAGTTCGGTGTAAAGGGTGATATTTTCGAAACGGTGTAAAGGTGAGTTGGGTGTAAAGATCGGTGTAAACTCAATCGAAAGCTCGGTCGGTGTCAGCTCGGTGTAAACATGAAACATTGCCTGCTGTTAACGTGGAATGTTTCATGTGTACACCGAGCTGACACCGACCGAGCTTTCGACCGAGCTTACACCGACCTTTACACCCAACTGAGCTTTACACCGTTTCGAAAATGCCACCCAAAGTTCGGTCGGCGTAAGCTCGATGTAAACATGAAGCATTGCCTGTTGTTAACGTGGAATGTTTCATGTTTACTCTGAGCTGACATACACCGACCTGCCCAAGCTTACACCGATCTTTACACCCAACTGGCGTTCACACCGTTTCGAGAATACCACCCGGGATCTTGGGGAGAAACTTGGTGATCGGTCCGGTCTGTCTTTGGCCACAATGTGGCATTTTGCTTGTTTGGTAGGTGTTTCGAACTTTGCTGATGGCATCACGCCAAACATTGGCACTAAATTGTACGCATTCCTACAGCCCCCAATCACGATTGCGCCGACAACGAGGTGTACCGTGAATGCGGCCCGACCTGTCAATCAACGTGCGCCGTGCGCGAACCAACCGGATGTCTGGATGTTTGTGTCGAGGGCTGTTTCTGCGCCGACGGTCTTGTGCGTGCACCCGGTGACGGACGGTGTATTCCGCAGGAACGTTGTCGTTAGTTGGCAGCCTGTCAGTTTTATTTTTCGCATTCCGCACGAACATACAGGCACAAGTTACGCAGCCTGAGTGAAACATTGCATGCATGCTTTTCCCCAATCCGGCCAGGGAGCCAATGAAACAAAAATTAAGACTGGACGAGTGAGACCAAAAGTGGGCCGGCAGCAGGCATAAATGAAAAAAAATTGAGCTCATCCCAAGCTCAAACATCCGCATTTGTATGTGTATATGTATGTATAGCATCGGTCTTGTTGTTTTTGCAATTTTACATCTGAAGTGGTTCCAACTGTGCACATTCGTTATTCTCAAAACGCACTGTTCCATCACGTATAATAATGAATACAAAAATGTCTCATCACATTCAAAATAATGTCCTGTGTGAATGTGCTGCAAATTCTACACGGTGACAAAAGTGACCGAGTCCCCCGTTCATGTCAATACAAAAAAGAGGGTGAACTGCAACAGTGTTTTTATGGTGCAGAACGAAAGCTTGATACAAGCCGTGCTCCAAAAAAGGGTATCCACACGCATTGTCCTATAATTTGATCACAACCGTTTCAAGATGTCGCGCACCTGCCAGCCATACATGCGCCACAGCCAATGTTGATCGTTCGACGATTTTATCGTTGTCGTCGTTTTCCTGGTCGCCCTAAATGGCGCTCTTGTCGTGGTCAGCGGTGGACTAAAAAACTGTGTTTATTCGTCTTTTTTAAACCTTTTTTTCACCGTTTTTTCAGATTCTTTCAAGATTCACTTTTTTGTTCTGGACCAGAAAAATTTCGTTTTTGCTGAAATCGAAATGAAGCAGCAAGTAATGTTTGGACATGAGATTCTGGTTTTTTTACCGACGAAGAATTTTACCTTTTCGATCAATCTTCGATCAAAAGATTCATCACATCCCTTCCCATCAAAACTAACTGCAGTAACCCACCAAACTCGTCTGCTGATCCAACCCACCACATCACTAATCTACCAAGCTCCAATTACGAAGAGACTAAATTCATCGCAAACAATCCTTGAATAACCATGGATGTTTGCCTTTTTCATCCACCGGACCAAAAGAAACAACAGCACCATGATGACAAGATGTAACCAGTTCAGCTGAACACAACCGTGTTGGCCTCTCGAGCAAGCTTGGTCGCCCAGAACTTTGAAACTTCGAGGCCACTTGGAGTGGAGTGATGGGAGCTCAAGATCGAACATAATAGATCGCCCAATGGACCAAGATCTACTGGGGTCGACTCGATCTGGCGCTTAGTGAAATTCAGTGATATTAATTTGCTTTCTTTTCCTAGCCTAGATTTGTTAGTCGTTCGGTGATACTGTGATCCCGTTTGATGATTAACTCTAATTGAAACACCCAGAATTTAAAAAAAGTAATGTTTGAGAATATGGGCGATAGACGACTGTTTAGGTTACCGGAATGAAATACAAGTGCCGCACTCAGGCGATTTTTTGAGAAAACAAGCAGAAACACCATCCGGAAGCATGGGTTTTTCACCAGAAATGGAGGCAAATAAAAAAGCCGTGAAACAGTAAAAAAGGCAGATTCATTTTTCTAATTTTTATAAGCGGCAAGCTTTTTTTGAAAATTTTTTGAAACATTTTTTACTTTCTTAAAGGGGAAATTGCACATTCCTAATCGTCTTTCAAGATTAACAAGTGTTTAGACAGCAATGTGGGCATCACAAAAGTCAAACAATTTGGTACAAACTCTCAAACATGTACCCAGGAGATTCCGTTTAAGACAAGCCACAGGGAACAAAATTCGGCGCGGACCGGCCGAATTTCTACCTGCGCATTCAGGCAAATTGCCTGATCAAAAAGCTCTCAAGGCGACAGAATGTTTCGCACGATTCTTGAAACTCACTAACTATAGAATTTCGCTTTTCTTTATATTTCGAATTTCAACGAATTATTCCAGCGTGTCTGCTAAATGTTTCATGCTCTGCTTGTCACGCTGGAACAATTCGTCGAAATTCGAAATATAAAGAAAAGCGAAATTCTATAGTTAGTGAGTTCCAAGAATCATGCGAAACATTCTGTCGCCTTGACAGCTTTTTGATCAGGCAATATGCCTGAATGCGCAGGTGGAAATTCGGCCGGTCCGCGCCGAATTTTCTTCCCGATTGTTCCATTGGAACTGCTTCTTCTGGGTACATGTTTGAGAGTTTGTACCAAGTGATTTGACTTTCATGATGCCCACACGACTGTCTAAACACTTGTAGAGTTTGAAAGGCGATTAGGAATGTGCAATTTCCCCTTTAACCCAAACCTGGTCGCAATGGTCGGATCGTTGAAACGCCAGAAACGCGGCCAGACTTCGAATCCGGTGCTCATTGGATGGATGTACCCCTGTGGAACAATGGACACCTTATTCGGCACGCTCTCCGTGCTGCGTCCCTTTCGCAATCCG
This sequence comes from Rhynchonema sp. JSB1_4, assembly GCA_030248065.1. Lineage (NCBI taxonomy): Eukaryota > Metazoa > Nematoda > Chromadorea > Monhysterida > Xyalidae > Rhynchonema > Rhynchonema sp. JSB1_4. The sequence goes on from JASAMV010001250.1 coordinate 35,274, forward strand.
ATTACGGCGCCTGTCGACAGCAGAATTGTCATAATCACAGATTGACGCATTATGTCGCGTGTGCAGTCGTCTAGTTACTGCGAACTCTGCAAGTGCAGAAGCCCTCCACATTCAGCGTTCATGACCAGTGTTTTTTTAAGAATTTTTATTTTCTATTAAAGAAATTTAAAAAAATCGTTACTAAAGTTTAAAAAAATTTTCTAATTTTTTCGAAATTCGAAAATTTCTCGATTTTTTCGTAAATATAGTTTTGTCGTCAAATAAAGTGGTCGAACAAGCAATGGTGCATGAGCTCGAAATGAGGGCTAAAATAATACATGTGTTTTGACGACAAAATGTGACGACATGGTTTGACGACGTTACAATATAAGCCCGTTATTGAATTATTTTGTCCATTTAAGGATATGTATACATAAAGGCAGCCTACGGGAGGTTGTCACTCAGCCCCCGAATACCGTAACCCACCGTAATTTTGATCTGCAAGGATCGTGTCGGGACCGTTTTGTTTTTTTATCTATGTTTTGCGTGTTAGCGCCAACACCAACCAACATTTCGGAGTTTTGGTGATCGTCGCGCATGATGACAATTTCCAGCTTGCTGCCGCTAATACACGTGTCGATAAGCAGCGATCAGCACGGGTCTCGCAACGATCTCGCTTGTGGTGGGTTACGGTATTCGGGGGCTGAGTGACAACCTCCCGTAGACTGCCTTTACGTATATTTTGTATACTGTATGTAGTTTCACTCAGAAGAAAGTGCGTCACATGACGCAGCCCATGTTGCCAGTGACAGTAGGGCTATCTCAATACACTCAAGGCCAAAGTTTTTGTAATCCGATTGCAAAACGACAGCGCATGCGCAATACGTAACAACATGAATGATTGCTGCTTCTGAACATCACGTACTGTAAGTGGGAATGAGAAATCCAAAGCTTGAAGCCAAAAGTTAAAGGTATGCTACCATAAGCCCGTGCCCTGTTATATTAATACCTGCGGAAAGTTAATTAATACTGCAGATCGCCGAGCAAGTACATGTATTCGAAGCCGCTGGATTTTTTTGAAGTTAACCGCGGTGAGTGCGCGCCAGTCACCGCGTTCGCATCGGACTACACGTAAAGTAATGGACCCGAAGTCCACAGCAGCGAACCGCAGTTGCCCGCGGTTAACCGCGGTTGGGTCCGGTGGCCGCGCCCCCATTTTTGGCTTTTTCCTTTTATTTATTGATGTACTATTTCGGTGTTCTGGCATGAAATCTTGCGTGTAGTCTTCGGTGCGAATGCTAAGACTGCGCAGTAACCGCGGTTGACCTAAAAAAAACCTGCGACTGCGAATGGTACTAACCCGGAGATCTGTGACTGATATTGAGTGTATCTATAAATATAGACGCAATAAGAACATTTCTTAATAAGAAAATGTTTTGCTCCGAGAAACCCGAGAAGACGTGCAACTGTTAACTGTTCATATGGCAACGATCAAGTGAAAAAAAAACCGGAAAAAATTGTGTGGCTGCATCAGCAAGAAACGCAAAGCTTGTAGTGGTTTTGCCATCGCTGTACATGGATGTCACAAAACTCTGTTTATAAGTTTCCACGCAGGGATATTACAGCCCTGCAATAATTTGTCAGAGGTGTTCGTACTGATGAGGCCTGTCGCCTCGGTCTGTTTGCGAACAGATCAACATTTTTACTGCACTCAGTATATTGATTGGTCACTGGACTAAAAAAATCAAGTCAATTCGGATATAATTAGCGGAGAAGTTCGATTAGGCCGTCCCCCGGGCTTATTTGGCACAAGTTTGCACTGTGTGTATAGCCGATAGGGAAACTTGTTCCATTTTAACAGAACCATCGGCTTGGTGCGGTTCCTATGCAGACGCAGTGCAGTAAATTACAATGGAACGGAAACATGTCTTTGATTTCATGTCCGACTTTATATTTGTCTCGCTCGTCCCAAGCATAGAGTTCGCCACTTCCCTTACCGTAACCCAGATATATACATATTTTAATCCTTCCCCGCCGCTATTATTTTTTGGTTTTCGACCTCGTTTTTTTCGCATTTATATTGTTTGTTGGGATCGAGATCAAGAACATTAGTTTTGACGAAATTCACCAAAGTTGCGATCACCCACCGAAATCGATCCGCCAAATGGCCTATGTTCTTCATCCCACTGCCAATTGACGACTAAAGTTGAAAAAACCGTGATCCAAATCCCAAAAAACAATAGTGTCGGGCGCGGTTTAATCACGTCTAAATTATGAACAATATTAATTAGAGCGACCAGGAAGTATTTTTTTATGGGCCGGTGATTGTCACATTTTGCCCTGTATATACACCGCATGTACATGCAGCGTCAACTCCATCCCGAACATCGACGCTTTTACTGCACAACCAAATACACGCGACAATTTTTGATGGTTTATGAGTAATCGGAATGCCGTTTGTCGTTAACGCACCCCGGTCTAATCGCCGACAATGGGCGATTTCTTATCAAACTTACTATCGTGAAGGACTATGGCCCGTCACGCTACGTTTAGCATATTTATTGAATATTCTATACGTGTGTTGCATTGCAGCAGACGCAAATCCAGCTGCGCGTTTGCACCGAATCACAGCCAGTTGCGTTGACTACAATATTATTAGCAGGTGAATGAAGAACGTTGCCGAAACAGGTGAAAAAAGAGCGGCTGCTAAACGTTTTTCTATATGTGCAATCAAGTAGATAACACCACATGCACTGGAAAATGCGGCTTCCTTATGTAAAGTCTTATTATTCCGTTATTATGCATAGCTACGACCACATGATTGGTACATTGGTCTAACTGATACTCTTGCCTTGGGAAGCCGGAGACAAATTGATGTGGCGCAAGAATAGTACAGACCAGAATAATTAAAGCCAGGGTATACCCGCCACATTGTCAAATCTGCGAAAACAGCCAAAAAAACGTATTAATGCCGTGAGAAAAGAATTGAACGATGAGTGTGTGATTGCGTAAGTCCGTCAGTAATCGTATGCATGACGAGCAAAGTTGAGCACAATAACACACACTATGAATTTAAAAAAAACTAACCAATCATAATATATAATAAATTTGTAACCTTCAGCACATGAACACTAGTTGCACAACACAACGTTTACCGTAATCTAACATACCGTAAACAAAAGACATCACGACAAGACCATATCGCTATGAAAATGACAAACGCACAACACGGTGACAGGTCGGTATTTGAGATCAAAAAAGTTGATTTAACAGGTATCCATAGATTTAGCGATGATACCAATTATATTCCACCCATTCAAGCCACCACACTGAACCACTTGTATCCGGGTGCGGTCACGTACATTTCGGCAGCCGGTTCCTTGTCATTTGTGATTTGAAGACGGCAATCTTTGCTGGCCTGGTTGTAGCTGAAAA
>JASAMV010001254.1:0-61622 GCA_030248065.1 Rhynchonema sp. JSB1_4
AATCTTGTCGAAAAACAACACTAACCGGACTTCATTTCAGTACTTTTTTCGCCGTCTCCGCCTTCATTTTTTTCCTTTGGTTTGTTGTCCGAGTCGATGAACAACACCTCTGAGAATAAAAAGTGCACTTCTTGTACTGACAAAAACGTAACATTCATTAAACAACTTGACCTATTGAAGGTCGAAAATGATTTTGGTCCTATTAGCCAACCTTTCTTGCAGTTTTCGTCGCTTTCCATATCTTCATCAGCAGCTATCCAACCGACCTGCACAGACTCGGCAGTATGGTCCTTGATGAAAATCGAACCTTAATAACGTGGTTAACTTATATTTTTCTCATTCACACTACGGTTAGAGGTCGCGGGGGGGGTGGTGGTACCCGACACCCGACAGCCGACATCCAAGATCTGGAAATACCCGACATCCGACACCCGACATCTGAGAAAAAAAGCCGACACCGGACAGTTGCAAAAAAAACCCGACACCCGACATCTAGTTTTTGAAAAAAACCGACACCCGACACCTGTTTTTCCACCAAAACAGGCAATTTGAATCGTAAGTGTCGAGTGTCGGCTATGGGGTGTCGGGTCCGAAAAAACCCGACACCCGACATCTGGGGGTACCCGACACCCGACACGCGACACCTACACCTTTTTGGCACCCGACACCGGACAGCCGATACCCAACATCTCTCTAACCCTAATTCACACCCCATAAAATTTACATTTAACGACCAACCGAGGTCGCTGTAGTGTCGTTCGGATTTTTTTCCACTTTTGAGACCATACGGGGCTCGCAGTGCCGGTGTGGAATACGCATAGTCTGATATTTCTCTCCCGAACGAATCAACGATCTTTCGATAAGAGCGCCTTAAATGTGCTTCGACTTGATCGATCACACGTCGGTGAAACTGTCCGACCATCATCAATGTGCGTGATGCAGACGACATGGTTTCGCTTTGGTTTGTCGTTGGTGATTTACTGAATAATACGGTCGATAAAGGCGAAGTCTGAAGTTAAAACAATTTTTGAGTCCTAGTTTAAGTCTGAGTGAATCCGAAAAATAGGGGTGTAAGCATCTACCAAAATGATCAGACACTTTTCTGTATAATTTCAATTGCTCTTACTACATTTTTTACATAAACGCCGCAAGTGATGTGCTGGAGAAATGTACACTTTTCTATACCCACCCCAATTTTACTAACATTTTGTATACATACCCTAGGAATGAAAAATTTCACACACGACACGAATGGAAATTCTAAAAAAGTGCTTCAAACAAAGTGTTATAATCATTGTAAATGGCTTTCGATATTTTCGACGAAAAATAGCCAATTTTACTGTTGCTCGAGGTGGAAAAGTCATATTCTAGACTTGTTTGTTCCAAACGTAAAAAATTTTCCAAGTTTGTTATCCACAACCGATTTCTCATACCCCATACCAGGGGGACATTTCTCCTTCCCCCCCTTCATCCCCCCCCGGCCAGCCGCACCACTCATGCTCTGATGATTTTTTATGTAAAATACAGTACAGTTATTGCTTGTTCCATCATTAATATGAAGATCAACATTAATAAAGAAGGTTATTGACGTGATCGTTTAAAAATAAATAAAACTCTCACAGCTCGAGATTTCACATTTGTTTATTTCGAAGAAACGAGACGAACTAGATGTTCTGCGTTTCACAGCGTTCTGCAATCATAATTAACAAACGTGTCGAACGCGGAAAAACTGAGTCGAAATCATTATTCGCTTATCAACAAACCACCACATTTCCAAAGTTACACCACATCCTAAAGGCTTCTCCCCCGTTTTTTACCAAAAAAAACAAATATTCTCGTGCTTCAATCTTTTTTTTCAGATAAACAACTCTATTCTGATCCACAGAACGTCTCAGCAAGCCTAAAAAACCCTTATGGGACCTAACGAATATTCATTTGACCTTAGTTCACAGCGTTGTATCCTAAAAAGTCAACTTTTTTTGAAACGGTTGCATGACATTTTCAAATGTTTCAAACTACTAAACCACATATTAAAAAAGCACTGCGATTTGTTGTAATTAAATTCTTCCGAACGGGGAGCACGATACCTGTCTGGGTGTGTGGGGCGGTGCGGGTAAGAACCAAGGTACCCCACCAATTGAAAGAGAAAATACCGTAACCCACGCACTTCTCCCGAAATCTCCGCACTTCTCCCGTTAAGGCGGTGACACACTTCTCCCGACTTCTGCGCACTTCTCCCGTTAAGGCGACGACACACTTCTCCCGAATTCTCCCCACTTCTCCCGACTTCTCCCGACTTCCGCACACTTCTCCCGTTAATTTTTACAGATTATTTTTTCCAATACATTTTTGCTGATTTTATTTAATGAGAAGAATCAATAGCTGGAACAGCTCAAAAATCAATTGGAATTGCTTGCGAACGTTCACGATCGATGCGTGCTCACCTCCGAATTCATTCTCAAACTTCACATTACGCTTAATCAACAGCATACAATGGAATTTTCGTGTGAAATTGACACTTATGTGCACTACTAACAAACACGACCAGCCAATTAAAACACGGCATTTTATTTCAACTTTACAATTTCTAAATCAAAGCGAATAACATTAATAATAATAAAAAAATAAAATAAAGCACAACAATGGATCAAAGTACAAATCTTAGGTAAGTTTCACATTTTTTCACATTTTCCAATTTTCGGCATTTGATCCCTCCACTTGTTGACCTTAATGGAATTTAATACTAAAAAAATATGACGTCACTTCCCTACTTCTCCGCTTCTCCCGTTAGCCTGGCCCCTAAAAATGGGTATTTTTTGACATTTTTGCCGAAAATTGGCCTAAAATGACCATTTTTTGGTGTTTGCGCGCGGAGCGCGCGATTTTTGGGGGTCCCGAGGTCGAAAAACACCTATTTTTGCATTTGAAAGCCATAAATCTACTTACTCGAGATACCCTTTGGGGTCGGCTCGAGATAGATACCCTTCCCCCCCATCCCCCCCCTAAGGGTTGACTCGAGATAGATACCCCTTAGGGGGGGAATCCCCCCAGCCACTACAGTGGGGGGATACCTACTGTACCAGGCGAGGGGGATACCTGCTGTACTGGGGGGGGGGCTACCCCCCCCCAGACCCCCCACCTCCAACACTGGGGGATACCTACTGCACCGGGGTGAAAATCGGGGGGATCAGTGTAGTTCCTGGGGGGGGAGGGGGGGTCCCCCCCCTAAGGTACACTAACCGCCGCGACCAAGGTACACTAGTACACTAACCGCCGCGTCAGGTACACTAACCGCCTCAATTTTTGCCTAAAATAGGCAATTTTAGGCCTAAAATGGGCATTTTTAGGCCTAAAATGGGTGATTTTTAGGTCGATGTTGTCAAAAGTCGCCAAAATACCCTTTTTATGGAGAATTTTTTCCAAAAAGGGCCAAAAATCGGTCAAATTTTCTACCTCAAAAAGTGACTTTTTCCTGAATTTGGGTCTTCCCCCCCCCCTTCCCCCCCCCCAGGGAGGTACACTAACCGCCGCACGGAAAAAAGGGGTAGGTACACTAACCGCCGCGCCGGACCAGGAACTACACTGGGGGGGATACCTACTGTACCATGCCAAACATCGGGGGGATACGTACTGTACTGGGGGGCTACCCCCAAGCCCCCAGCTCCAACACTGACCCCAGTGAAAAAATAGAACCCCCGGGTTCGGGTTCTATTTCTGACAATTCGGTACTCTTAGGCAGTTTTTGGCTTGTTTATGAGTAAACAATGGGCCCAAAAAAGCCTTGTTTTCACCTGTTTTAGCCTTTTTTGAACGGTTTTGTATTGTAACATGTTTTGAATTCGATCGAACCCCAGAGAAAAGTGGTCCGATCCGAACGAACCAACAGAGGGCTGAAAAGAAAAAGTTTAGTAGAGAAAAGAAAGAGAAAAGTTTGAATTTGGATTTGGCGCCAGTTTTCTCAAAGGTTCCCACATGTTCCAAAGCCGGTTCCCACTTCCCGCAGCGGGTACAGTACAGACGCCGCAAGGATGCAGCAGTTAAGCACTAATGTTTCACGTAAACGATTATCTCGTGTTTGTAGTGTCTGTGATGTTTCACTTGACTGAGGCTGGAACCTAAGCCTAAGCCCAACCATAAGCCTAATGCCAAAAGGAACTGAACTGCAGTAATACCGCCTCTTTGCTCAAAATACCTGATTCGTCAGTGTTGTTTGAGCTCGGATGGTTTCGTTGAGCCTGAAAATAAGCCTTAGCCTAGGCTCCCGCCAGGTCGACTCTTAGCCTAAGCCTAAGCCTAAGCCTCAGCCCAAGCCGGATTCCGTTTAATCCGGGTGATTTTCAAATCCATAGTCAGTCTTCCCCCAGCACGTCAAAATCCATTTAGGTAATCCGAAAATCTATTTTATTTATAATCAGTCTTCCCGCCGCGTTCTTGATTTATATTGTTATTTACTGGGATTCATAATTTTGGTTACACAACCTTTGTTATGCCAACTGAAACTTCGAAGTGCTTCTATTATAGCCAATGTATCGTCATCACTAAACGATTCTTTTGCATTGTCGAAGGATGTTTGATGCTTTCAGCACGAAACAGCGTCCGTGTTGCTCCTTATTGGGCTAAGTATTTCTCTGTTTTTCCTGGTTGGAACTTTCAGCGATTGCGAACGTCGCAGCAGAGCTGCAATTACATGATGTGGATCCATTAGCAAGAAATTACATCTGTTGCCATCCACGTGGCCGTGGGTACCGCGAAAAATGGGATTGCTGACGGTTACATACTAATGGCCAGTTGCTTTGTTGGGCCAGGTTTGGTCGAGTGTGACTTTTTGAATGCCTTTTGTTCAGATGGCAGTCGACGTCTTGATGTGATTCGCTTGCGTCGATTCTGAAACGTGCTCATGTTATGACTCACTGACATTGTTGCCGCATAGCAGTTAATGAGAATGCGTGCGCCCATCGAAAAAATTTGGACACAAATTTCAAATAAAAAATTAGCTTGAATGTACTTTGTGGCTTTCCAGTCGGTAACTGCGTGGGATGGTCGTCAGATCTTCGCTCAGCGAATATATCCTGCAACAGTCATCACAATCGAGTATGACACTAGCTAATTCTGTTTTTTTTATTAAAACTGCATGCGACCAACCATTCGAACGTTCCCGGCGTCGGGCCATCACCTTCTTTGCTGTCGTCATCTCGACAAATGATCGGCGCCAGGGATTTCAGCCACGAAATACACGCCGACTCGTTGTACGCACGCAGATGCACGGTTTTCAATATATGGGGCTAAAGTAGTGTTTTTACATCGAACGATATTGTATGCAGACTTTATGGCATGAATACACCTTCATTTTGATGGTCAGTGCCGTTTCCTTCTTGTCGCTTTTTCGGATCGTGATTCGCAAATGTTTCACTTGTGCCAGATTGTATCGTTGTGTGCGTAGTCCGTCGTCCGACCGCGCCACCAACAGCCAATCACCGAGCAGCACGCAGAACCGACGATGCCAAGTCGGGGACAGGCCCGAGCGCTGGGCGTTGGTTTTGTTCATTTTGAATACTTTTAGTTGATTACCTCCTAATTTGTTTTTTTTAAACTGACTTTGTACAAATATCCGTGGGCATCCCAGTTTTCGAGGCCAACATCCAAAAGCGGAACACGGGGAACCAGTAGGCCGGATCGGATTGAGGAAGTCATGATGTGATTTCAGGATAAAGTTGTTTGGGAAAAAGTAATAAAAGTTGATTTTTACCTAAGAAACTGTGAGAAATGAGTTTTGATTCAATCGCCTTGGTTTAACTTTATCGAATCACAATGGTTGAAAATTGGAATTTAACTGATCACAATCATGCCTTTGCCTAGTGCAATTCTGCAGAAACCGCATTATGAATCCAAACAGGGCTAAGGTACAGCACTTTTCATCCGTGCTTCACTTGTCCGTTTCCAATCATGGCTGTATTTTCGTTATTTAGCCGCATTTCAACCGTCTCTTTCACCTTCACCGATGTCCCCCTTATCGACGGTCGGTCGACTTGTGTGGCATCACTCGGTCGAGTGCAGGCGATCAAACGACCCAGTTCTTCTCTAAAAAATTTCCTTTCAATTTTAATTTGCATCTCAAAAATTGAAAACTGCCCAAGTTTAAAATTCTTCGGTGGTTGCGGTGCCACTTTTTGCACCCAAAAAAACCAATGCGCACCAGTGCACCAGAGTTTGATGTTTTATGGCCGCTACATAAGCAACTGTTGTCTGCACATGGGCGGTCATTCTAACGTGAAACATAAGCAATTTTTGCAGGCCGTTCGGCGTCTTTTGAGCCCGGCAGGCCAGAAAGTTCAAAAATTGACTAGTTAACAACAGTGCTCGCATTAGATGACATAAACATTGATCAGGTTTCGAGCTGTGAAGTTATATAATCAAGTGCTGTGGCAAAAGTTTTTTAATTATATTACGTACATGGCGGAAAAAGCGATCAGCAAGCGCTATCGCAGCCCAAAAGGGAATGTTTCAGCTCTTGCATAAATGCCGCCGCACATTCTCAGGTATTGATGGAAAAATTGTGCACGATTGCTGCTATAACCTAAGAAACCATACAATAACAAACCTAAAGGTATCATTCATGATGTAAAACGCAGGTGTTGCGGTGACGGCAAGCGACGCCCACAAATGCACGGCAATCCACACAGACATCGTCAGTGCCACATAGCCACCCAATTGGTGCACTATGGCCATCAGGTACAATGGAGTCCAGCAGATGGTGATGGTGGCCAATAGAGCCATCAATGTGCTGATCGTCCGACGCTTACGGTCACGCGCTCTGGAATGGATTCGGGTTACGATAGGTCAGTGTACCGTTAACTTGCTAATATGGTGTTTGCCATGAGGTGGTCGGTCACGTTTACTATCATGCGCCTTGAACGTTGGCAAATCCGGTGGTGTTGGTATGTAGTGCACTTTACTGTTAGCTTTCTCATTACAACTATAGTAAATCTCTACATAGTGACCGCTGGAGACCTTGTCGAAGACCTTGTTATCATGCTCATCACTCCTGTGTCAGACAAACTTTTGCACCAAGCAAATATTGTAATGCTTCGGTAAGTATTATACCTTGTGCTCTCCACAACACTTGTGTGTCTTTGTCGTTCACACAAGAACCACATGAGATGCGCATAACAAGGTGCCATCACCAACAGCGGCAGCACAAATTCGACACACACGGACAAGGTCAATAGCCAGATTTGACAGTTGTCACAGGTCAATTGGCAACGTTGACGTGACGAACCGACCAGTGCTGTGGACACCAGGTCGAACGTTAGCTGTCAAAATTATGAAGGGTTGGGTGGATATCGTAAATTTGGGACATTTGAACCATGCGCATGGCATCATGACAAGGTTTTTGTGATCGCCTTTAGCCTGTCACCGTGCGTGCTGAGAGGACCCAAACATCATCGCTGGGCACCGCAAACCATAAACACTAACCATACTGAAGAAATGAACAGAAAATAGGCACCAACCCAATACGGTGCGGCGACACTGAGTGCAAACGCCCACACGAACACAGTCAGAATCACAACCTGAGAAGTATACAGGTATACGAAGCTCCATTTTCATGAAAAATACGACGAAAAAACTCAGATTTAAGTGTTACCGTTTTTGTTTGAAATCGTTGCGCCGAGTGGAAGACTGAAAGCCATCGGTCGAAGGCGATGAAGGCCATCAGATAGAAAGATGCGGCGGCCGTGATGTGCTCGATACAACTGCAGATCTTGCACAGGTATAGACCTGCAATCGAAATCTATCCGGAAAAGCTTTGCTAGGCCCGGCCTCGGTCACGTGACTTATATACCCTATACCGTATTTCGATGTTTGGTGCTGTAAAGACACTGAATTTCGACGAGTGCAGGTAGGAGTTTGCATTACGGCTGTCCGGGAGCAACTGTCACGCTGGTCACGAAGTCAATCACAAGAAAATGCCTTGATTAAGAATCTCACGTGACCACGCCAAAACCGAAAAAGTTTGATCCCGATTTGATCACTTTCATCTCTCCGACGACAAATACATACATCACACACCGAGTGACCATTCAGTCTGGAAGACGTATCGCGTGATGAAGATCGGCGTGTGGAATGCGATGAACAACAGATTGGCGATGGCCAGATGCATCAACAGCCAGTTGGTGATCGTTTGCAGCGCGCGACAACGATAGATGATGGCCAGAAAGATGCTGTTACCAAGCAGCCTGAATTATCAGGGACAATCTGTCGTTTTGAAGCACTGGCCAAGTGACCCAAATTGTCGTGGGCCGGACCGAGATGCATTACTATCAACTTCAATTTAAGCCCATGCCAAGCCTCCATGAGAAATAAATGGGGCCTGTTGGCGGAGCCTACGCAGGCATGCTCGACATCGCCTTAACTGCAAGTGACCCGGCCCAAACCTCGACTGCGCTAAAAAAAAACAAAGAACAAACTTGAATGAATTTTTCGCATTGAAAAATAAAAAAAGTCTGTTGCTCCCTCCTTGCACACACCCAACAACAGCAATGGCGCTGTACACACAACTGACGGTCACTTGGAACCAGGCTTGTCTTGTCAGCGGCACCGAACTTTCCAAATTTTTCATACTGTCCAAATTATTGAAGATTGCATCCCAGTCAACTGTCCTAGCTGTTTGGGACTCCATTGTTTATTTTTTCTGAATGAGAACCAAGAAGTTTTTGTTCATCGAAATTTTGTTTTTCTCGTTCATGAGACTAAAAGTGGGTTTATGTATGTGACCAAACTGGATTACACATTTCGTCCTCACGTGTACAAAACAAGCATTAAGTAATGCCAAATAGTAAAATATATAAAGATGTCACCGCGTGCGCGCATCAAGGGAAAAAGAGTAGGGAAAATGGATTCAAGTGGTGCTAAGAAGGGAGAATAGTCTCCTCAAGCGCAGTGCAGCCATTTTCACACACATGTATACATACCTATGTACTGTACATGTTCGCATGCACAAACGGGAAATTTGCTTTAGCATGGCACTATATCTCATGGGACAGCTGTATTCAGGGAGGGGAGGGCAATTGCCGTGAAAGTCGTTTTCCGTTCCCAGATTTGGTTGGCGCACAAGAAAAGGGACTGACTGACGAGTGAGCACTTACAATCTTGATTGCGAATTGCGAACGGAATTGGAAACATAAGCCAATCCCTTGCGCACTCAATTTTGACAAAAAAATCCGCAATTGCTGTCGATAACAGTGTTAGCCGGCGCATTTATGCCTGCTGGGTGGCTTCTGTTTTCTTCGATTTTCTTCGTTCAAAATAATTTTTGTAATATGATACTTCCAAAGGTTGTGGCAACCACGTGATAAGAGCACATAAAGCTGAAGGCGCGGAAACGCAATCAGCCGAGGTTAAGTTGAAAAAACGCAATTTTTTATAACCTCACGAAAGGCGGGAGAGGCGCGCACAAATAAAAATAAAATAAACGCTGCAACGTCTTTGCATGAGCATTCAGTGGCGTATGTAAATGATAGTCTCCCGTTGCGTGCGGTGGCGCGAGACAGCCGTAAATAAACAGATATAATGGAATACCGCCTTTGAGTAAAGTGCCAAATGAACGGCCGAGTCTTATGGAAAACGACATTTGACAAGAGAGTGCCTGCCCTGCTCTGGTCATAGTTTTTCTCCTTTAACCTTAGAATAATAAACATGCCGCGGACATACATAAGTGTGTAAGCACTGCACGTTCTTTGTTGAAGTTACCCTCACAAGTTCTCAATTGAAAATGATTAGTGGCTTGAAAATAGGTCACAGCAGGCTAACGACAGTAATAATACTGTACGGGAGGGCGGTAACGCTTATGCACACGGCACAAACATTCTAAGATATGAGGGTGGATTGCTGTGTCGGTGTCAGTAATCCAGACCGATTACAAAACACTTTGATAAAATTGGCTCACTGCATCAGCCAGTTGGAAGATTGATGCGGCGCTTTCTCCAAATTCCGTGACGGTGCAGCAGCAGAGTGGTGTTTTCTGCAGAAAAATGTACACGACAGATAACAGTCTCAGCAAGCAAACAGGTGTGCTAACAAAGTACACTTTATGGCATGAAATCCGACAAATTACAAACGGCCACCTCACCGTTGTTTTGTTGACATTGTGAGAGCGCCGCACACTTCACTTGTGATATGAGTGTTGTAAATTTTAGCACTTGAAATGCACCGGTTTTGCTGTGCATTTTCAAGTACTAGCTGCTCCAACAATAAAGTTTGAGGTCACATCTACAAAGTTCACATCCCAATTTCCCTTAGCATGTGCCAGTTGCATAACTTATACAACGGTGCGATACGGTCAACTACATATGTACCGTGATTATAGTATTCAGTGTATAACCATCTCTCGATTACTTTTACTCGAATTTGTGTCATCATACTGTACATGCATATACAGTACAGGGTAGTATGGCTTTGAATTTTTGTCCGTATTTCTCAACGTTCCAGCTTACTTTGCCCAAGCTCGCAAGCACCACCGGCCACAGTTCCCTATACAACATAACTGACACGTACACAACTTGTGCTGGTGGCAAGGCATGATGATAACTCGATGACTGGATGGGTCCAGACCCAGAGCAGAGCCACTCAATTTTGCATTCAGATTTGGATTTTGGTTAGTCAGAGTGTACTAGCGACCCACCAACCAGCAAAGTCCCAGAGGCCCGGTGGCACATAACCCGAACTCTAACACCTGAAGTGAACTAAAGGCACTCGGTACAGTATGATAGCTGAGAGTGAAGCTTAGACGTGACCTCGTTTTTGGCATGGGCCGGATATCATATATCACACTCATGATGTCATGCTGAAGGGCTGGCTCGCTTCGGTTGCGTTTGGATTTGTATTGCAGTGGAAGTTTGAGCCTACTGTATATAGTTATTATTACTGCTGAAAGTCCACAAAGTGCGAGGAATTCAAAGTATTAGCGCAGGTGAATTGAACTTCTATGCGAAGCGCGCAGGGGAGCCAGCTGGTGTTCACCGTGCTCATACGCGCGACGCTGACATTTGGAAACGTCTAAAACCACGCGAAATCCTAGAAAATTGATCTGAAATAACATGCTGCGCTCATTCTTCCACATTTTCTCGCACATTCTCACGATTGCAAACAATGAGCGTGTGAAACATCAACAACAACTGCTTCAAATGCTCGAGAGACAACTCACTGAATACAAATGTAGCACGCACTACGATAGATATGATGAGCTTTCGGTGTGTTTTTACTTAGTTCTTTTACTACTGTCTATTTGCATTTTGACGCCGCTTGAAACATCAGCCGTTCACAGTTCAAATATCCAGTTAGAAAAGTTCGATTTGTGAGCATGGATCTTCCATCCAAGTAACGTGTACAGAGCGTTTTTCCCCCGGTTTCTCCTCGTTTCAACCTGTTTTCACAAACGGCAGGTGCCCCGGGTCATCCTCAGTGCGAATGCACCGGATGGCCAAGTGTCAAAGTCCACGCGAGCTGTTTCAATGGTCGCGTAAAATATCACGTAAAATATCGCTAAAAAGATCCAGCGCGCAGCGAAATAGGCCCACGTTCCAATTTGTGAACTTGATGTTTCATTAGCGGCGTACAGTCTCCTTCCCTAAAAAGTTCCAGTTGCCATCAATACTTGCAATACTATATTTTGCAGCTCCTGCTGGTGTTCGGCTGCGGCACCGTGGTCACTGCCGTTGGTCTATGCAGCAATCTACTCACATTCTACATTTGGCTACATCGTCTCATTCTGACCAAATCCCAGCGCCCGCTCTTCTACTCATGTCTGGTGGTGCTCAGCATAACGGACACCTGTATTCTCGTGACCAACAGCGCCGGTGAACTGACTCCACGACTTGCGCACATGTTGGCAAACTACGACCTGTTGAGTGTGACATTGTGGCATCGAAGTTGGCTGATTGTTGTCGGCGGTATTCTGCGAACAATTGTGGCAATTGTGATTGTGGTGCTGCTCGGACACAGAGTAGTTGTGCATTGGGCTGAAAAGGTTGGCTATATGCTGTGTTGTAAGTGCGTCTTATCTGTCAGTTGCGCTTAGGCTCAAACGCGGGTTTGCATTGTGGGTTAAGCTGAGGCACAGATATCCTTACATAGAGCCTCAGAGGCGCCCGATTGGTGACGTGTCGCTTTCAAAGTTCCCGTGAAACAAAACCAACAGAACAAATCGTTCAATTTTCCAGTTCAAATCGATCAACCCTCCCTACATTTCCATAATCATGCCCATTCTGTGCGTCTGTCTGTCAGTCATTCTCAACTTGACACGATTCGACGAGGTCTACCTGACTAGATACTGCTACTACATGAACATACACCACTCGTTGCCTGTGCTACTGAATAGATTGGATGAGCACATTCGGTTGGTGATTTCACAACTGTTTTAGTATTTCCTGAAACTGTCGAGTGTTGAAAACTACATGCATACACAAATGTTGCTTTTCAATCCTCAAATCAAGCATGATTTTCCAGAGTAGTACACTTCTCCACCGATTGGTGGAACATCATCACAGCCCATCTGCTGCCTCTATTCATTGCCGTGTTGTGCATTTGTTTCATCTGCATTGCGCTGCTGCGTGAGCGCACAGCCAGCATGCAACCAAAGACCACTGATTTTCAACAGAGAAGGGTACGTGTTTTTTAATGTTTTGTTTACAAGTAAAAAGAACTTTGAAAAGATTTCAAGAAACAGTATTGTTTCAGCTTCAATTGGAAGAGCGTAGACTTTCAAAGATGTTGTTGGCCACGTGTGGCATCGTTCTACTGCCCCACTTAACTTCTATGGCTATCTCCCTGTTCATACTAAGCACCCATTCGGACCCATCCAGTCTTCTCATAAGCCTGGATCACTTATTGGTGATGCTCAGTGCGGCAGGTAAACCGTTTATTTACGCCTCTTTCGACACAAACTTTCGGGAGACCATGACGAGTTTGATCAGATGTGGTTCGGATCAAGATGGGCCCAAGGCCAAACTGAACCCGAACAATAATTTGAATGAGAATCACGCCGATTCAAGGGAGCGACCGACGATTTTCGTAATTTCTGATTCTTTTGCCGACGATGAACAAGATCACTTGAGTGATGTGTATTTGTGATCACACACTTTTTTGTGCACAAACTATTTTTTTTATTTTGGCCGCTAAAAATCTTACATAAAACAGACAGCTGTACTTTCAACAGGCATGATACTTGCAAATTGATACGCATTGTAAATTTTGATATATAAATATACATACATATATGCATATACATAATATATAAACACCGACACCCCCTTGTCGTGCTACTGCGCATGCTGAACTGTCTGGTTGTTGTCCTGCTGTTGTTGCTGTCTGATTCGGATGACGCCATTTTGTGAAAAAAATAAATAGTTTTTATTATATGACGCACACGCCCACGGAATGGTTAACAAGCGTGTTTTGTTTGTGTGGACGTATACATAAGATCGTGTCACAGGAAAAGTTAATCAAATGTGGAATAGTTGACGTAAGAAGACGGACGGCAACAAGTGCTGTCTCAGTATAGTCCAGCCACCAGCTCATGAGACGACTTTTTTAAAAGCTTGCTTGGCCGCATTCAAAAATGCTCCAGATACACGTGTTTTCGCAAACAAAAGAAAGAGATTGGCTGAGGGAGATGATGACAAGTTCCAGCTGGCTGACCTCAATTTGTTGCGTGCTTACGCGAACAGCAGCGATGTTCAGCACACAAATGTTTTGGGAGTCAAAAGGGAATTTACGCACCGAGTGGAGAGCGTGTTTTTAAAAAATACGTGCGTTTCTCTTTCTTTCATTTCCGAAATACGTGGAACCGGAACATTGTTGGATCCGCACAAGCCAATTTCAAAAAAAAAGTCGTCTCATGAGTTCGTGGCTGGACTATACTATCAGTCCATTTCTCATCGTATTATCAACTCCTCCGCAATAAGAGCTCATGCCATCACCAATCATTGATTGTGATTGGAACAGAAAGCAGTGACATAAAATCACAGTTGCGCCAAGATTGATTCCGTAATGCATGAGCAAACTATTTTTCAATTTCGTGATTACGCATGTCATCCTCGTCCTGCTGAGCGACGCTAGTGACCCAGAACGAGTCGTTAGAAACCAAACAGCCGTTTAGAGTTCTTTTGATGGTCACATTGTTCCGCTCGTATGCACCGTGCGGTTCTTAGCTTACGATTCCTACACGTTCCTTCGCCGCTCGTATAGAGAGACCTGTTTCACGAATTTAAAAATGACTTTTATGCTCAAAATTTTGGGAGAGCTCCGAAAGAGCTACATGCACACGTTAGAACTACTTCTCGGAATGAGCCGCTTTGGTGAACACAGGTTAAAATCAGTCTACGACGCAAATGTACGACGACATTTTGAAACATAAAAAACTTCAATGTCATTTTTTGAAACTGATGCCCCAAATAATTACAGTACGTCGCTGACAATCGACCTTGAACTATATAATTTTCGGACAACAAAAAACTTTTCGGAGGAAAAAAGCAACCCGGTGTGCTATTCTGCTCAATTCAACTGTAGGCCGGTCAAAGCATACAATCGATTATTTTTAACTTGACCTGATGTGATGCAAACGTGATGTGTGAACCCAAGATCGCAATCAACCTGTTGTATGGATCCTCTGCTGGTGGTTGTGTAGGTGTACCGGCGGCGGGACATGTCTGTTGGACCACCCTGTGTGTGTTACCTGATATAAAGGGTGATATTTTCGAAACGGTGTAAAGGTCAGTTGGGTGTAAAGGTCGGTGGAAAGCTCGGTCGACAGCTCAGTGTGATAGACCTCGGTGTAAACTTGAAACATTCCACGTTAATGGGTGGAATTTTCGAAACGGTGTAAAGGTCAGTTGGGCGTAAAGGTCGGTCGAAAGCTCGGTCGGCGTAGCTCGGTGTAAACGTGAAACATTGCCTGTTATTAACGTGGAATGTTTCAAGTTTACACCGAGTTCTATCAGACTGAGCTGTCGACCGAGCTTTCCACCGACCTTTACACCCAACTGACCTTTACACCGTTTCGAAAATATCACCCAATGACAGGCAATGTTTCACGTTTACACCGAGCTACGCCGACCGAGCTTTTGACCGAACTTTACACCGACCTTTACGCCCAACTGACCTTTACACCGTTTCGAAAATTCCACCCAAAGTTGTTTCTTTAGTAATTGGAATAATTAAGTGATAAATGTCCCATTAGTGCCTTATGTACATTCGCTCGAACGACCATTACTGCCCCATGTCCGCACATCTCCCACATCCTTGTAGAGTAAATTTCTAATTTCGTTGCCTCATGCATTTTTACAGACGCAGGGAAACTCCCGTTCGAAGTCGAGGCAGGCAACAAGCTCAGCACACAGTCAACAAGCCACGCAGTTGGCTCGTGTGCGTTTCGAATGTTTCAGTCACGCAAGATGTGTGTGTCAGCTGTGTGGCTTGTTGCTTGCCTCGACTTCGAACGGGAGTGTCCCTGCGTCTGTAAAAATGCATGAAGCAACGAAATTAGAAACTTGCTATACAGCACACCCTGAATTGCACAATATTGTGTTACGGGCCCAGGGATCGTGTGAGGAATGATAGGTTCGGTACGGTATGCATATCTACATGCGGCCGTTGGCCGGCCTGCATGCGGGCTCAGATTGTTATTACTCCCAGCATCGCCACATTATGAGTATACCCATGAAATACTTGAATGCGTGCTTTGAATACGACACACCCAGTGAAGTGTAAACCATTTTCTGATGTAAAAACTTTAATGTTTACCATGCAAAATTTTTAGCAGAGACAGGCAAATTAATTGCTCAAGTATTGACAAATGACAGATTGCGGAAGTGTAAAGAATGGATTGTTGACGTTTGCTTCAAAGGAGAAATTGCGCTCTCGCTCTTCAAACGTTGCGTGTTTTAAACAAAAGTCTGGGCCTCACAAAAGACTCGACACAACTGGACATCAATTTTCCAACACGTCAATACCAAGGCTGCAGCTTAGCAAGAACTGCCGGGCAGAAAATTCGAAAATTCGTGTAGTCATGTAAAGAAATGTTTCAGCGAGCCAGCTTGCTTTCATCAATACACCTGAAAAATTTAAATTTCGAAAAAGTCGAACTCTCCAGTGCTGCCAACGCACGGGCTTGGTAAGCGAGATCGCAATCCATGAACCATTTTGTTCTGACGCAAACACGAGCGGATCGCGTCGAGACCGTTTGACACCCTGAAACCGCAATTTCGGAGCAACGAATTTTCTTCCCGGCGGTTCCTCCTGAACTACAATTCCTGGGTGTTTGTTTGTTTATTGACGCCAAGTGATTTGACTTACTGTATGTGACGCCCAGAGCTACAGGGTTTGACGGAATACCGGGTATGCGGGAGGGATATGGAGGAGTAATGGGCTTGAAACGCTCTCGCAATAATGCACCTAGGTACTGTATACTGTACCTAAGTGTTCCAGTGCGCACCGATGCTTTTTATGAGCGTATCTATCAGCGATGTAAGTTTGCTTTCTTGGCCCCAGACAATTGTTGTAATTTACCGCTATTATATGTACAGTATGTACAGCGTGTAGCAATCACATTATTCTCTTCTCGATTCGTACATGGGATCATAATGGAGTGCACGCAGTGGGGTCGGTCAACTATACAGTACATACAATACATACACGTCTTGAGAAACGCTTTTCTGGTCTTGTTTCATCAAGAAACGTTGTTCAATCCGGTTATTTTAATGGTCAATAAAGACGACGACATTAGTTTGTGTTCAGAGCTGTGCCTAACAGGTTTACCGCCTGCATTTTTATTACTGTCCTAATTTGTTTAACGTCAGTAACAAGACGTCAGCTAGAATTTGCGTTAGTGGTTTACGAGGACTATGTTCGGAAGCACACATTATAGCAGGTCAGACTGCATTTCAGAATTAAGTTCAAAATATACGACACAAGCTTGAAATCAACACTTCAAAGCAAAGCATCATCTATCCAGTATGTCGAAAGGGTCGTCCACGTCAACCACGTCCTACACAACATCATCCAGCGACGTGCTGTCCTGGGAGAAGAACGACGAGGAAGAAGAGGTTTGTCAATGCCGGAGTTGCTCCCTTCAGGAAATGGTGCAAGATAGATTTTTTGCTTCGACTCTGCCGAAAGCCCTGTTCCTTGAAGTAATGCGAAAAGGTTTGTGTTGTGACATTTGTTGCACTTGATTGTTGACACCCCACAACCCTGTTCAACAGCTGATAATATTATTATTATACAATCAGTCTGTGCGCACTTCACAGCACCTGGTTTTACACAAATGTGGCACGCCATAGCGTGCTAGGGGTAGGGCTTTGGCAACATTTCTTTCACACGCCGCTTCCGATTAGATGATTCAAAGATACCGGGGCATTGATGGGGGAGGGAAAGAACTTCGCAAAAACTGGGTCCAGGTAGACCGGAAATGAAAGGATGGTATTCATTCTAACGTATCGATGTTTCAGCATTCGCATGTTGTCGATGCATTGGATGTGCATATGCAACAGCAATTCGACCGACTACCATGGTGGCGTCGGGAGAATCTCGAGGAAGTGATCATTTCGGGCATCAGCGGTCGATTCCCGGAGTCGAACAACATTGCCGAATTCGAACAGCACTTGTTCAATGCCGACGACATGATCACGATTGATGATCGCCGATGGACACCAGGTACGTATGCATGTAACATACATAGCGTTGAGGTAGGTACATACATAAGGCACACTGGGACTATCAGGATTCAGAAAGATGGTTATGCCTGAAATTGAGAACTAGGTGCATTGCCTGAAATTGAGAACTATGTAGGTATGTACATAGGTAGCCTCAAAAAGAATAGAAACCATTGAAAGTAGGGGGCGTGTGCCAGTGACACTACCACGAGTGAGTCCAGGCAGGACGATATAATTTTGCCCCTGGCCGTCTGACTACTCGTCAGAGACGAACGCACCGCCGTTCACACAAGTGAAACACAGGTTGTATGTCTACTGACCTCCTTTGGCATACGCTAAAAGACAAGAATGAGGGATAAACACAATGAGCTTATTCCACCGCAGTCTTCGAGTTTTCTGTTTAACCGAAGGAAATCGTTGTTGTGCACAATGGATCCAATGTACTGGTATGTACATGTATAATTTAAAAAAAAGCAATCTTGAAAAAAAAACAACATTATACCATATTCTCTTAGA
This sequence comes from Rhynchonema sp. JSB1_4, assembly GCA_030248065.1. Classification (NCBI taxonomy): domain Eukaryota; kingdom Metazoa; phylum Nematoda; class Chromadorea; order Monhysterida; family Xyalidae; genus Rhynchonema; species Rhynchonema sp. JSB1_4. The sequence goes on from JASAMV010001254.1 coordinate 18,222, forward strand.
AAAATAAAAACAAAACCTATGTACCTACAATGTTCCGTTTTGCGCTTAAAACGCCGAGAACAATGAGATGCTACAGGATTGTACGGTCTACCTCCACGCACCGGTAAGCTTCTGTCGGTCAACAAATTCGACGCGCAATTCTTCGGTGTGTCCCCGCGTCAGGCCAACAGCATGGACCCACAGATTCGGCTGCTGCAAGAGGTGGTCTACGAAGCGATCGTTGACGCAGGTTCGTTGTATTATCGGGGAAGGCAAACACAGTCTACGATTGGACCACTACAAAAAAAGCAAAGTTTGTTTGGATGCGCCATGTGAGCTGAACCACTAATTTCGCCCAGCGCAAAAGTGCTTTCCCCACACCTAATGAACAACCAGGCTTTTCATTGCCGCAGCGGCTTGCCTTCATGTGTTTGGCACGTTTCACGCAGGTAGTGTGCAAAACCTGTCTGGATGTGCTGAAACCAGGGTCAACTCCAGCACCAAATCTTAGTCTTGATTGGACAGGCGTCAATCCGCACTCGATCCGTGGCAGTCGAACGGGCGTGTACGTCGGTGCATCCTGCTCAGAGACGATGTTCTCAATGAACGAAGACCCGGACACGGTCACCGGTTACACGACATCGGGCACAATGATGAGCATGTTCGCCAATCGGTTGTCGTATTCGTTCGATTTCCGTGGACCCAGTTTTGTCGTTGACACGGCTTGTTCGAGCAGCTTGGTGGGTTCATTGGAAGAACTGCGGGTTGACTTGATTTTCTGGTATAGATACCACCATCAAACTTGGCTGTCGGATAGGAACAGCCGCCCTTGATTACGTCATCCTTTTGGATTCAGCACATCTCTATAGATTTACATATGCCAGGGACTTTGACCAGCGTAAAAGCGTTTTTATTACCGGCAACTGTTGTACATATGCGCGTTTAAGTTAGTGGTGCGAGTAAATGTAGTATATTGCAATATCTTTGATTCAAAGAGGGCACTGGACGCAGACAGGTTTAATTTGATGGTGATGGTGATAATAGTGATAATTCGATAACCAGGTCTAATATAGGTAAAATACCACAAAATGATAGTCTCGCTTGATTGCAGCTGGCATTGCAACTGGCGATCGATGGGCTTCGTCACGGTCATTGCGACGCTGCCGTAGTGGCTGGTGCTTGTGTGTGCCTGACACCGGCCATGTGCTTGCAGTTCCATCGGTTTGGAATGTTGTCCGAAAAAGGTGCATACATAGGTCATCTTGTAAAACTTTGAGTGGGATTTGTGAAATGTGTAACCGCATTTTGTGCAATTGGAGATCGCAGCCACCAAAATTTGATTTCCAGCGACTTGTGCAAAAAAATTACCTGCTTTGCACGTTTAGGTAAATGCGCTGCGTTTGACATCGATGCCAGCGGTTACGTGCGGAGTGAGGGCGTGGTCGCGATCTACGTGCAAAAAGCGTCGGTCGCCAGACGCATATACGCAACAGTGGTGCACGCGGTCAGCAACACTGATGGGCACAAACAAGCCGGTTAGTTGCACGAGAAGAATGTGATGTTCGAATTCAGTTACAGTATACCAGATCCGGCTTAGGTTGGTATAGCGAGGAATATTGACTGACTAACAAACATCTGTTTATCCTGTTGATTCGTGAATTCAATCATTTACAATTGTGCCCTTCATTTAGGCATCACGGTTCCCAGCGGCAAACAGCAAGCCGTCATCTTGGAGCAAGTGTACCGTGACACTGGGGTCGATCCGAACCAGGTGGCGTACATGGAGGCACACGGGACGGGCACCAAAGTCGGCGACCCGGAAGAATGCTACGCCATCACCGAAGTGATGTGCCGAAATCGCACTACCCCGTTGCTGATCGGATCGGTCAAGTCGAACATGGGACACACCGAGCCCGCGTCGGGATTGTGCTCGATCGCCAAAGTGCTGATCACGATGGAACGGGGCATGATTCCGCCGAACCTCCACTTTCATGAACCAAATCCGTATATTCCGGCACTGCAGGATGGCCGATTGAAGGTGAAACACCTAAGTTTTTATTCGAGGTTTGGCCTACTTGAGCATTTGTAGCCAATAACAACACGCGTGGTTTATGGACGCTCTGTACATTTGAACTCCTCCTCGATTGTTGGTTTAAACCTAGGCTTCAGCTGGCATATCCCTTGAGTCATGGGTGGAGTTAGTTCTGTACGTTGACAAGACTTACTGTCCCAAATCGAATCTTCCCCAAGATGTGTGACATCCTTCACGGGCCACTTCGACCAAAGGGAGCACGTGTACCTTGCAGGTGGTGGACAAGCCGACGCCATTCCACGGCGGTTACATCAGCATCAATTCGTTCGGTTTTGGCGGTGCGAACACACACGCACTGTTGCGCTCAAACGAAGCGCTCGACTGTCCCGATAGCGACGTCCTGCCTGGCGACGTGCCAAAATTATTCTGCTATTCCGGTCGCACTGACGAGGGTGTTGAGTTGGCCATTAACGCCGTCAATGACCATCTCAACAACCACAACTTCTACGCGCTCATGGCGCAACAGGCTAACACCAACCCGGCGCTGTGCATCTATAGAGGATTTGGAATCCTGAATCGGGACGGGGCAAAGGAACCGATTGTTGACGTCAAGGTGAATTCGATTGGTTTAGCTGGTCGCCTTTGGCATTTCTCAATTTACCCATCCAATTTTTTTACTGCAGAAAATTCCTCACATGAGCGATGGCCAACGGCCGATATGGTTCGCGTACAGCGGCATGGGTTCGCAATGGCCAGGCATGGCACGTCAGCTGATGAAAATCGACGTATTCAAAAACTCGCTGCTGAAATCGTGCGCTGCGCTTCGTCCTGTTGGAGTTGATCTGTACTCGATGATCATGGAGTGCGAAAAAGACCTATTCTCAAACACCATGCATTGTATGGTCTGCATCACAGCTATTCAGGCAAGATTTGGATTACCCATTCAGTATCCATTGCCATGCCATATTGGTTGTTAATTATTAGCCATATTGCGCTTTGGCTTTGGTAAATCCCAATACTGCTGATGTTTCAAGATCGCCCTCACCGACACATTGATGTTGTTGGGCCTGCAACCGGATGGTATAGTGGGCCATTCGACAGGCGAGATGGCATGTGCGTACGCAAGCCAGTGCTTGACCAGAGTGCAGACGATGCTCTTGGCTTACCATCGTGGCCAATCGATTATGCACAGCGAGCTACAGGTTGGTCAATGAGATAGAGATACTGAATAGCGATCGGATTCCGATCACCCCAAATTTTTGATTCCATATCCAGCTCTAGCATCGAATACAAATCCAAATCTCAATTCGTCATCCACAAATCTAGGGCACGGGTGCGATGGCGGCAGTCGGCTTGACATGGGAAGACGCAAAGCAGCAGCTGCCCGATGGTGTGGTCGCTGCGTGTCATAATGGCCGTGACTCAGTCACGATCTCGGGTGATACTGAGAAAGTGCACAACTTTGTCAACGAACTCAAAGCGAAAGACGTGTTCGCCAAAGTGGTCAATTCGTCAGGTGTTCCATTTCATTCGCCGGCCATGCTCAACATCAAGGACGATTTGAAGAAACGCTTCACCGCCGTTAGTTCTCAATATAAAGCATGCATGCGTTTTTCATCCTCAAAGCTTGCATTCACTCGCAGGTTATTCCCAGTCCAAAGGTCCGGGATCCCAAGTGGCATTCGTCCTCGATACCCGAACACGAATGGAGTTCACCGTTGGCAGCCACATGTTCTGCCGAGTACATGACAAATAATGCCATCAAGCCCGTGCTGTTCTACGAGGCGCTGCAGCATGTGCCCGAGAATGCCGTTGTCATTGATGTACGATTCCGTCCTCTGTTACTTACATATCTATTCAGCTTTGAAGGTTGTTTGGGTGCACTGCGAAATACCTTCAGATCGGTCCCCATGCGCTGTTGCTGGCTTTGTTACGTCGTTCACTGCATTCTTCGTGCATCCCTATCGGCCTGATGAAGGCAAATCAAGAAAACGAGCTGGAGTACTTTTTATCGGCGATTGGCTCCATTTATCAGACTGGGGTGTCCGTGTCTGTTGACGCGCTGTACCCGCCCGTTACCTATCCGGTTCCACGTGGCACTCCCATGATATCGCCACTGATCAGATGGGATCACTCACAGGTAGGTATAGTCACAAATGTTCCGAAGATTGCAATAAAGTCTTCGTAGAGACTGAGCATGCTTGATCGTGCATTTTAGGATTGGCACGTTGTAACTGGCGGGTTTCCAACGCACGCGGGTGCTGGTGCGACGTTCAAGCTTGAGCCACACGCCAGCAACTCAAAGGTAAACAGATTATAGATTTTTTAATTCAGATCATTGTCTTCTGAAGGATTACGTTTGCAGGACGCCTACATCCTCGATCACACAATCGACGGCCGACAATTGTACCCCTTCTCCGGCTACATCCAATTGGCCTGGCGAGCCATCTGCAAGACAAAGAGTCTCGATTGGCAGAAGACGCCGGTGGTGCTGCGCAACATCAAGGCGCACAAACCGACCATTGTTGGCAAAACGGTCATCTTCACGTGCAACATCTCACCGGGCGACGGTCAATTCGAAATCATGGAGAACGACGCAATCGCGGCCAGCGGACAGATTTTCGTCATCAGCCAAGATCAACCGGACAAAGAGGACATTCATGAACAAACTAGTCGTGACGTAGTTGACGTCGACGAACAGCCACTTGAGACGGTCGATATCTACAAAGAGTTCTCGTTGCGCGGCTACGAGCACAAAAAGCACTTTCAAGGTCTACTCCGTGTCTATCAGCAGTCGATGACAGCGGACGTTGCGTGGGACGACAACTGGGTGACCTTCATTGACTCGGTGATGCAGATCCAGGCGTTGCACGTCAGGGAGGACTCACTCAAGCTGCCGACCACCATGCGATACTTGCGAATCGACCCGGAATTGCACGCAAAGTCGATCCAAGTGGATAAAGGTTGCTCCATATCCCCAATTTATTTATGTTGATATTCACCCAATTTTAAAGAAATTTTACAACGTAATTTTATTGAAGATGGGCGTCGCATTGTCCGAGCGACCACTGACGTCGACATAAAAGAGTGTGTTGCCGGTGGACTGCGGATTGCTGATATGACGGCAATTGCTGTGCCCCGACGGGTTCATCAGGCTGGGGTAAGTAAACGGTTCAAATTCAATTTTGAAAAAACTTCCGTTCCGAACGTAAACCTTGTTTTCTTAAACAGCTGTTCCACGAGCAAATCGAGTTTGTCGCACATCGTGACCAGCAGTGCTTCGATCGAAAACCCAAGCAGCGTCAGCAGTTGATGAACTACATCGAGCATCTGGCCGCGCAACTGCAACAGATGACACACAATGGCGACAATTGGCTGAACAAGATACAAGCTTTGGAGCATGCCAACCTGGTGAACGAAGCAATGAAGAAGTTGATCAGCAGAAAGCGCTCAACGACTGCCACCACAGCTATGCTACTCGAAAACGGTGTTCTACATTTGGTGATTGATGAGCTAGCGACCAGCGCAACGGTGGAGGAAATGCGCTCGACTGTCACTAAGTATCTGTCTCAGCTCAACAATGACCCACTGTACAGTGTCAGCATCAGTCAACGTCCGCTCAAAGCTCTGTTAGACATCATCCAAGAGTCGAAGGTCGGTTGCGCCAGCAAGTGCTGCAACGTGGCCATGTCCGATTTGCACATGTGCAAGCAGGTGCATCAGATGGCCATCACACATCCACTGATCAAGCAGGAGTTTGTGTTTGCCACTCCGAATGCTGCTGAGTTCACAGCCGACATCCCAGAGTCCTGGGACAAGACGTGCGTTGATTTCGATCTATACTCGTCCGATCCAGTGCCCAAGTCGCTGCACGGATGGGCCGACGCCCTGCTGCTGGACAGAGCACTGCAATGGGCCATTGACATTCCTCGAACGTTGCAACGGGTCAAGCAGATGATCGCTGACACCGGATATGCGCTGGTTGTGGAGTACACGGCCGAGTACGAACTGGCGTTTGCGGTTGATGCGTTCCGCCAGAATCAACTGCCTGCACTCGGTGACTCGTCAAGAATCTATGGTGGGTCCAGCTCAAGGTCAAGTTTTCTCTGACTTGTTATCACTTGCAGCATTCATGATCAACGTCAACATGATTCACTGATTGTCCAGGCCTGTATCTCCTTCACGACCAATGGGTTGACGTGTTCGAGGGCAACGGACTGAAAGTTGTCGGCTATCAGACGGACCCAAGCCATCTGACAACGGTCTATCTGCTGCGTAAACAACGAAAAACGCCAGCACAGCCAACCACACTCGATTTGAACGACGTGGAGAATTTTGGATGGATCCAACCGTTACAAGAAGCGATTGATGAACGATTGAGCGATGAAGATGATCGAAGATCGTTATGGCTGCTCAGTGATCAGGTTATTTTTCGTTCACAAATTGTTACTCAAATGGTACAGTGAGTTGTGGTACATAACTCATTCTATCATACAGACAGTCGACAACGGCCTGGTGGGACTCGGACTCTGTCTGCGAGAGGAGAGCCTGAAAGCGAATCGCATTCGAGTTGCTCAGAATGTCAATTACAATGAACGAGATCGTCCAACTGAGGAGAGCATTCGAGAAATGATGGCGGATGACTTGCACCTGAACTGCTACCGCGACGGAAAATGGGGCTCGTATCGACATTTCCCAGTTGAAGACGGTTGGTGTCCACCATAAAATTGTCATAGTGAACCACGCAGAACACAAAACGTATACTTTCAGGCAACGAGTACGCTTACCGCGATTGTCAGCACGCGATTCTGAACACAGCCGTGCGAGGTGATCTAACGAGCATCAGATGGATTGAGGCAGACCATCAATATTTCGATGAATTGGACAAAACGACGGTGGACAGTCGGCAGCTGACGATGTGCACAGTCTACTTTGCACCACTCAACTTTCGCGATGTGATGCTGGCCACTGGTTGGTGATGAGCAACTGGGGTTACAACAGATTTTCGCTCAAACATTACATTGGAACATCAATTAAATGACGCAGCTGGGAAAGTTTGCCAAACTAATGCTGATAAATCAGGTCGTCTCAACGCGGAAGCGCTTGCGCACACTGTTAACGATCGTGAATACGTGCTAGGCAATGAGTTTTCCGGTCGGCTAGCGGATGGCACCAGGGTGATGGGCTTGAATCACAGCAAAGCAATGTCCACAACGATAGTTATTCCCGAAAAGTGCGTTGGAAAAAATTACATTGTTACTTCATCAAGCTATAAATATTGCAACACTGCGTCTTTTATAGCTATCTATTCAAAGTGCCTGACTCGTGGACTCTTGCCGAAGCGTCCACAGTTCCAGTGGCATATTCGACCGCCTACTACGCCCTGATCATTCGTGGCAACATGCAACCGGGTGAATCGGTGTTGATCCACGGTGGCAGTGGCGGGGTCGGACAGGCTGCGATCGCAGTCGCTCAATCAATGTCGTGTCGCGTCTACACCACCGTCGGCTCAGCTCAGAAACGCGAGTTTCTCAAACAAAGATTTGGTCTCACCGATTCGGAGATTTTCGACAGCCGATCAGTTGCGTTTGAGCGAGGCGTAATGAGAGCGACAAAGGGCCGGGGCGTCGATCTGGTGTTGAACTCGTTGGCCGCTGAATTGTTGCAGGTGACTTATTTTTATATGTCTTACAATTTACATTTTAATCCGTTTCAATAAAACCAGGCCAGTGTGCGATGCGTGGCTGAACAAGGTCGATTCCTGGAGATCGGCAAGTTCGACCTGTACAACGACACAGCACTCGGAATGAAGTTGTTCTTGAAGAACGCCACTTTCCACGGCGTTATGCTGGATGCGACCACCGATGAAAGAAACGGACAGCTTCGTGCACAGCTTAAGAAATTGATGACAGAGGGAATCGAAAGTGGCGTGGTTCGGCCACTTCCATCCGTCATCTACCCGTATGCTAAGGTAAGATGTGGTGCAGCACAGAAAGCATGAGGATGTTGTAAAAGATTTAGCTTGTGGAAACAGTTTATTGTCGATTGCAGGCCGAAGACGCATTCCGTTTCATGGCCAGCGCGCTGCATATTGGCAAGGTCGTGCTGCAGATTCGAACCGAAGAGTCCGACTTGTGTGTTCGCCCTCAACCGTTGACCGTACGCGCATTCGCACGCAACATGTGCCATCCGTCGCACACTTATTTGGTGACGGGCGGACTCGGCGGATTCGGATTGGAGCTCTGTCAATGGCTGGTCGATCGAGGCGCCACCAGGTTCCTAAGCCTAACAGTAGACCTCAGGCTCACCGGCTCCCTTCACAACACAATGTTCTCACATGTACAGACTTGTGGTCACATCGCGGACCGGCATCCGTACCGCATATCAATCACGGTGTGTTAACAGCTGGCGAGTCAAAGGTGTCCGAGTGGTGGTCAGCCAACGGGACATTGCCGATGGGGACGAGACGAAGGCGTTGATCAACGAATGTCTGTCGATGGGACCAGTGGCCGGCGTGTTTCATCTGGCGATGGTGTTGCGCGACACTTACTTTGAGACACAAACTGTCGACAATTTCAAAGATGCTGCAAAGATGAAGTATTACGGTACGAAGAACCTTGATCAAGTCACGCGCAGATTGTGTGGATCGGAACTGAAATGGTTTGTGCCAAAGATTAAATGAAAAAAACTTTATTGAAATCATGCGTGGTCCATTACTTTGCAGGTTTGTCATGTTTTCGTCAGCAACTGCCGGTCGTGGCAACGCTGGTCAGACCAACTACGGCTGGGGCAACAGCTGCATGGAGAGAATTGTGGAACAACGAAGAAACGACGGGCTCGCCGGCATCGCCATACAATGGGGGGCGATTGGTGACGTCGGTGTCATCATCGACACAATGGGTATGTGTTCAATGGGTCGTCATCGTGATGATTTATTTTCACATTTTTTACACGCAGCAACTTGATGACAGGTGACAACAGCACGGTTGTTGGTGGCACTCTGCCTCAACGACTGCCCAGTTGTCTGCAGACGTTGGACGAGTTCCTGACGTGGAATCAGCCGATCGTTGGCAGCTACGTTCGGGCCGATGTTGGCGCGAAGAAGGCGACGACAGGCGGTGACGTTGTGGCGACCGTGGCGCACATCATCGGCGTCACTGATGTTTCATCGATTAATTTGGACGCGAACATGGCCGATTTGGGCATCGATTCGTTGATGGGCGTCGAGATCAGACAGGCACTGGAACGCGACTTCGATATTGTGTTGTCGATGAAGCACATCAGAACGGTACGAATAGTAATTGTGTTTGACTTCTGCTTAACTGAGATGAATGCAAACAATCACGAAACATTCAGTTATCGCTGAGGAAACTGCAATCGATTGCCAATGGAGAACTGACGTTGGATGACGCTGTGCCGCGGGGCGATGAAGCACAAACAAACATGGCTGACGTGGAACAACAGTTGAAAACGCTGTTCACGTACGTCAATGATTGTCTACTGTAGCTCAGAAAATTGGCATATTGACATCTTATCGACCAGACCAAGTAGAAGATGCGTTTCAGTTGGCGTGTTGATGTCAACGCGTTGATCGTGTCTGAGGAGCTCACGAAAATGAACGATGCGACGGATGGGCCTCAAGTGTACTTTATCCATTCAATTGAAGGTCAGATACATACAACTGATAAAATTCCAAGCTAAACTGTTGAAAAACTAACACTATGATTCTTCAGGCATTTCTACCCCACTGCTAAAACTGAGTGCCCGACTGCCGTTTCCGGCCTATTGTTTCCAGACCACGCCCGACACACCAAATCATAAAATTGAAGTAATGGCCGAGCATTACATTAAGGTTGGAGTTGGGAATTGCCGATTGAGAAACCAATGCCCCAATTTATCAAACTGTTATGTTCAGAGAATGCGCGCGCACCAACCCGACGGCCCGTATAGATTAGCCGGCTATTCGTACGGAGCGTGCATCGCCTACGAAATGGCCTGTCAACTGCAATCAGCGGGCGAACAGTGTCAACTGGTGCTATTGGACGGTTCGCACCACTACATGCAGACGTACCGCAAAGCGTACCGTGACGCTTATGGAGTCACCACCGACACCATTGTCGACAACCCGTTGTTCGAGACCGAACTGTTGGTGGGATTTGCCGAGCGTTTCAGCGCGATCAAGTACGACGAGGCCCGACAGGCACTGTTGGCATTGCCCAACTGGCAGGCACGGGTCGACCAAGTGTCAAAGACTGTCATGGCAAGTGGTCTCTTCGCCAACGTTGATGTGGTCGTTGCGGTGTTCAACGGCCTTCGACAACGGTTCCTTGCCGCCGACAACTACCGTCCCGAGCATCAATACCTCGGTGATGTTTCACTACTCAGAGCTGAACACGGTGCCGGCAAGGAGAGCGATCTCGGCAACGATTATGGACTGCAGGCGGTTGGTTGCGCGCGTGTCTTTGGATATTCTTTCAAAACATTTTCATTTCGATAAGCAACATGACGACAGGTTGTGAGCGGCAAGGTGAACGTGCACGTAATCGAGGGTGACCATGACTCAATGGTGCAGGGCAGCACGTCACACAAAACTGCGCAAGTGCTGATTGAGGAATTCACGAAGCCCGAGTGAAAACTGCGTGATTATTGTCTTGGATATCTTTAGGATTGTTTTCCGCGCCTAAATGTAGTGTTTCAGTTCACATTCTTGGTTTTGCTTATCTAAACGCAACTAATATTAAAATGTATATTGTTGCTATCTCCGTTAAAAAACCGCACAAGCGAAAACCGTACAGCGTCGTGAGTGATAATCCTGTCAGCTTTGGGCACACTCAACATGCACGCACTGGCACCTTCTTGAAATGAACCGCAGTAATTCCCAAGATATCGTTATTTCCGAAACTGCATAATGCGTGTGTGTTACGCTGACAACCGTCTCATGACGGCATACTAGCTAGCGCGCATAAACTTGCAGAAGTGAGCAAGCAAAACATTTATTTCATTTAAAAAAATCTTTCGTTCGCCCTGCAATTTTTTACACAAACCGAACCGCTACAAATTTAGAACACTCTTTTGGAAGCGCGACTGCACCGTTTAAATTCAATATCAGGCCAACATCACAGGTAGCAGGCAGTCACTTATCATTCTTGCTCGATCGGATATTCAATATCACAAAACTCAAGCTTTGACATCACACTCACTAGAGGTATAGTCCAGCCACCAGTTCATGAGACCTCGGTTACGGTTCCACTTGTTTCGAAACGTTTTGAAAACAATAGAAATAGAAATTGACAAAGAGAAAATGCATTGCCGATTTCTCTTTCTACTGTTTTCGAAAAATTTCGAAACACTGGTTGCACTATACGGTATGATACTTGTGAGATGGGTCAACCAAAGAATAGCAACATCGCTCAACCAAGGTCTCTCAGCGGCAGCGCTCATTGTATTTGCATACCAGTCGCAGCAGTGCACAAGACAAGTGAGACTACAGTGCGATGCAGCACGCAGCAAATCGAAGCTTCCATAGCCTGTCATGGTTGTATCAATATCAGCGTGGGAATATGTAAAAACACGCTTCTTCCAATCATAGGTGTCAAATGTCATCACGCGAGTGAAAGTCTCTTTTCATTGTCATGTAGTATTTCCATCACCTAGTGAAGGTGAAATACAGCAGCAGAAGCAATTTCGTTCGGACTATAACTGGCACACTGAAAGAAAATGAACTCATCCAGCGACACAATCCGCGTTGCTCTGACCCCGTACTTTCCGTGGGTATTCGATTGTGTGAATGAGACCAAGAAATTCTACCCGCAAGTGGGCTGTGTTCGACCAGGTATCGCACCAGAAATACTTCGTCACGTGACCGCAGCCACATACTTGACCATCCAGTTGGTGCATATTGACCTGCCCATTGATTGGGGCGAAGTGCAGGGAGGCAACTTGACCGGGCTGTTGCATTCACTGGCAAGCAATGAATTCGACACCATGTTGTGTCCGTATATCTCCTATTCAGACCGATTGGAGTATTTCGACTTCACCTACCCAGTCAGGTATTCACACAATGTGATGGTGGTCCGGGATGATAGTACGATGTTCCAGAAATCGTTGAATTTGGTACGAGTCTTCCAACTTTCGACCTGGCTGCTGTTCGCGTTCCTGTTCCTGATGTTGCCCCTACTTTGGATCATTAACGGCCACCTACTGGGTTCAAGAATGCACGCCTGGCAGGCCTACCGTCTGCTGCTTGACCACGCACATGGCAAATACGCACTGCATCCCATAGATTGGTGGTCATCCGCCGTTCTGTCGACGGTCACTCAATGCAGTGTTTGGGCGTTCCAGGGACTTTACACAATGAACCTGCTCAGTCATCTGCTCTATCTGCCACGAGACAATATCGATCTGACTGCTGATTACCTATTGAATCGATTGCGAACAAATCAAAGTCGATTGATTGATATGGGCGATCGAATCATCAAAAGTGCGCTCGAGGATCGACATAGTGATCCGTTTTATAAGGAACTGAGGGACATCGTCCTGATGAATGGATACCAGACGGAGAACGACGAAGAGGTTTTGACCAAGAAATTGCTTGAAGGCGATTACGTTTGGATGGTTGAGCGGGAGAGAGCATCACAGGTAGTTTTTGTGTTAAAACTAAGCGTGGTCAAGTGCTTAGACGAATGAGCTGAACAACGTTGGGTGAAGGACTTTTCGTCGTACGATTTATTTGCATGCGCTTGTAAACGGACAGATTTGGCGCTGATCTGCTGTACAAAGCTGCGTAACTCATTCACTAACGCATGTGAGGCGATCAGGCACAAAAAGCTACTAAATCGTCTATGCTGTCGAAAACAACACCAAAGTTATCTCCATGTGTCAAATCTCAAAATCTGTTACCTGATCAGACCACAGACTGATCCATTACTGTTTTCCAGATCCTTCAAAACAACTGCCAGCTGACAGCCGTTGCCGTGATGAATCTGGAGAGCGTTTGGAGCGGGTTTCTTTTGCAGAAGGGCTCACGATTCCGCGAGATTTTGGATCCGAGCATAATCATGGGCCAAAGCCTATGGGCACAGATTGAGGACAAGTATGAAGACAGACTATTTTGTCATGTTGGATACAGAAGGCGCGTGAGCACTCTGCAAATGCGCCATCTGATTGGACCGTTCTCTCTATTGGCATTTGGGGTGACCGTTTCGCTTGGCGTTTTTTCGTGTGAGATTTTGCGCACAACTTCAAAATGCTGGCCGCTCCACTTGCCTCGGTACATATTTTAGAATACGATGTGCATCGTACATAATACTATGTAAGTGATTATTTATTTACATTCAAATGATTATCAAATGATTTGGACATATTGATTTGAGCCATATGTTTAACGTGTAAATAACTTTAAATAAATTCAAACTTTCGCCTGCCGTTCTTCGGTTCTTGTGTTTATAAAGTAATGAACTGCGGCCAGCGTCATGTGTGGCGGTATTATTATTGACACACGAATTGTATATGCAGAAACACAAAAAGTCAGAAGAAACATGGCCAGATAAAACTGTTTTCATTGTTTTAACAGATATGGTGCTACTGCATTAGTGTCACATATTGGTGATTAACGATCAAAAATAAACGTCCACAAAAATGTTAAAGACATTCGTTTTACTGTGTCTTACAGCTACTGGTTTCAGTTTTCAACAGGTATGTAACATTTTCCTTATTATTTTTTAGCTCATAGCATGTAGCAGCGCATGTGCGGTTTCAATGTCATTTCAGATCTGTGATGAAGCGATAGCCAAGCAACAAACTTGTATCCGCCATTGCACCAACTGGTATGAACATGAACTTCACTGTAGTTTGACTTAATTCCAAACACTGTGCGCTGACCCATCAACTTCCAGGTCCGGTTGTGGTGAATACAATCGTCCGTTATCGTTTCCGTGGTTCGAACACTGTTACAAACAATGTGGCGTTGTCTATAACCCATTCCCACATCCGAGGTGAAGGATTCTGATTTTCCACACCGTTTACAAATTAGCTTTAAAAATAATCAGAACCACGGCGGCAAAGCGTTTCTCATTTACAGCTGTGACGACAACGCCCACTATCGCTTGTGTATGGACACTCATTGTCGGTAAGCACACGGCTGCATGAGTTAATTTGCTTGGCTTGGTGTTTCTTCCCCAAAGAAGCTTGCGGGTCTTAACAACTCGTGTTTTCAGTAGCAGTTACAATACGTTCCATTATTGTGCCAATGAGAAGTGCAACTGCGTCGCCACCTGCGAAAACGGTACGTATATGGGTTGGTGTGTTAGCAAACTGCAAAATATGGTTTATACCGTATTATATACATACTGTAAATACATATTTCAGTGTTTTGGTTCTTTCGCTGGCACTGGATTGGACGATGCAAGTCATTTGTGACTGATATTGCTCAATGTCATTGTCAATGCAACGGCAGTTGTTGTGAGTGTTGACTGAGCCGATGCAAGAAAGTATGCTGCGCAAAAATCTGATAAAATAAATAGTGGAGCATGTCTACTTTGGATTTTCTGTGGACAAACAAACGTTGTATTGTACACTGTGTGCTATACGTCTGCGAAAACTTTCACTGAGCTTTGAACGTAGATAATGAGAAGCAAACAAGAGCAACCGCAGAATTTGTATTTGCCATTGAAAGAATAACGAAACAGTCTACTGCATTGCTGTCCAGTGTGTCATGGAGAAGAAGGGAAACAGCTGAACTTGAGGCCTGCATCTTCCACAAAGTCATGAAGTTGCCTAAAACAATTCGTATCGCTCTGGTGCCGTATCCTCCTTGGGCGAGCGATTGCGTCAACGAAACCCTCTTGCCAACAGCTGCTTGTATGCGACCGGGCATTGCCGCAGACATATTTCGCTATGTGATCTCTTCGTTGAATTTAAAGATTGAAGCCGTGCAAGTTTCATCACCAGTGGATTTTGGACAGCTGAATGGTGGAAATCTCACAGGTGGACACGCATCTTACACCTAGGAAATTTTTATTTGCACATTTAAATATACGATAGCGCGTGTCCACATATATGGCTATTTTTTCCCTCGGTGTGTCAAATATACTGAATGTTGTGGCGCTTTCAGGGCTGTACGCTTCTTTGGCGGATGGAGAATTCGACACCATTCTCACGCCGTACGCCAGGGTCATCGCACGCATGGAATATTTCGATTTCACTTATCCGATCGGCACCGCAGCCGATCTGTTGATCATTCGACAAGAGCATTCACTTTTCGAAACTTCCACAAATCTGGCTTCTGTGTTTAAAGTTTCCACTTGGTTGGCCTTTGGTGTCTTCTACATTCTGCTGCCATTTATTTGGCTGATGTATGACCGTTTTCGACATTCATCACGTGACCTACCTTGGGAAGCAATTCGTCTTATGTTGAATCAAGCCGATCCCCAGACAACCATGTACAAGACAAACCATTGGTCAACGACACTGCTGTCTCTGACCACCCAGTTCACTGTATTCAGCTTCCAAGGGCTTTACACTCTTAATTTACTCTGCCATCTGCTCTATGTTGCTCCAAGGGGAGTGCAAACTCTGACAAGCGAAGAACTTATGCGAAAACTTGACTCCAACGAAAGTCGGCTAATTGTGACCTCGGCAAACGCTTGGATCGACTATTTGGGTGCGATGACCGGGAGCGATATGGAAATGTCACGAATGAAATTCTACAAACAGCTCTATCACATTGCGTTGAACCACGGATTGGACACCGAAAGCAATCAAACATTGTTGACACAGAAATTATTGAGTGGAAATTACGTCTGGCTGGTGGAGGACAAAATCGCTTCTTTGGTTTCCCAGCTTTTTACCATCATTTAGGTTTCTATTTCTTAAATGTCTTACGATTTTCAGGCACTGAAACTCCACTGTGAGTTGACTGTGGTCGAAGTCCCTGAGCTGAGCGGAGGCTCGATGGTAGGCTTCCTAGTGGGTAAGGGAACCCCGTGGCGTCAGGTACTGGATCGAAGGATTATCGCCGGCCAAAGTCTTTGGGCAACAATCACCCAAAAATACACGCAGAGAACACGATGTAACGAGAATACGGGCGTTAACCAGGTCGATTCACTGAATGCTAGTCACGTGTTAGGTCCGTTTGCGTTAGTGCTCTTTGGGACATCCATTTCAGTGGTCGTAATTTTGTGTGAATTGTTTGTGGCTCGTTGTCGATTGCGTATTTTACATGAATAATAATGCGAAAAGCCTTATCAGAAATGTAACTTGAATACTTTATCTGCATCTACTATAAATTAGCAAGCTTTGCGTTTTACAACAACCAGAATCAAATCAGAAATTTCACAGTCGTCTTCGAAAAACAGGTTTAGTTTCTATGCTGCTGCCAGTGCACGCCTCCATGCGTCTAGTTCTTGGTTGGGGCATGGGCAATACTGAAAAACGTTTTTCGCCACCATTTCATTTTTTTAAATGATATCAAAAAGCGAACCCACCCCAGCATCGCGACCCGGTCTTCCCACTCTGCCGTACCGTCCGATGTTTCCCTCAGGTCCAAGGGCACCTATCAGACCAATCTCTCCTCCCGGACCCACGGTTCCGATAATTCCAGTCTCGCCTGGCTTGCCCGCATCACCTTGCTCGCCTGCAAGTGGTAGTTTATTTCTTGTAATTTATTTTCTTTGTAAATATGCATAAATTAAAATGACTAAACTCATACCTCGATCCCCTGGCAATCCCATCTCGCCCTTCTCTCCCTGCAAGCCTAGCACCAGTTTGGTCGGTTCCCCAATTCTGCCCAATTTGCCAACTTTTCCCGTTCGACCCGGCGCGCCGGTAGGTCCCATAGGGCCAGGTACACCTGGTCCTGTGGGTCGCCCATACATACCCGGCATGCCTTGACCGCCGCGCATGCCACGAAGACCTGTCGTGTTAGACGAACAACATTTTCCAAATTAAAAGTGAATTAATGGCAGCACAACATAATTCCAACCGGGTCGTCCCGGCGCCCCAGGTGGTCCATGGGCGCCATGCGGACAGTGGAAACACGTTGGGTAGTTCAGCTGCACCACAGCATGCCCAGCGTCGAGACCCGCCTTGCCTGTGTCACCCCTCGGTCCATCGTGACCCCGGGCACCCTTCTCGCCAGGAAGTCCTTGTGGACCTGAAATGAAGCGTGCATTACTGTCTACTTTGTGTATTGTGAAGTGATCGGGACTCGTGATGTTTCGTTATTATAAAGATTATTTACTATCCATATGTGTGTAGGAAGGTGATTGTCAGACTAACGGCAGATTGGGAGCCAAGCTGCACATGTATCGTTCAAAAACTTTCCACAAACAGGGTTTCATTAGGTAGTGTTTGCATACACCGATGCTCTTGTGGACGTGGTTTGTTGTCATAATGTTGAATGAGTCTTTTTTCGACCGATTTACCACACGAATGTTTTTACTCCCAACGTTTCGTGACCGACTGAGGGTTTCATTAGAGGTACATGCCGTACACTGGTACACACATTCGGAAACCCAAAGTTTCCAATTGCAAACCTGGAGGACAATCATTGTTGTCATTGCAAGTGCATTTATCATTGTTGTTGATCTGACGGACCTGTCGATGGGCATGTGGGGCCTCGTGTGCCAGCATGGTTAGCACCGTGTTGATGTCGTCGCTCGTTTGCTGCGGGTGGCAGGTATACCTCGTTGGACTATTCGTTCGAAAGGCTTCGCAATTATCGACAATTGTAAGCAATGCCATTCTGGACCGTACCGGTTTTGAATGGTTTTTTGCTTACCCTCCGGGACCTGTTTTCACAGTGCGGCAAAGTGCACCAGGTCATCGTCAGCGCGAATGTACCAGCGAGGCATCGTGACAGGACAAAGTTGCCAGATGCAGTACCTACGTGGCAAGTTCGATCACAAAAACAAAGCATCACAACCTTGAACTCGATCATTTCCACATTGAGCTCGTGCCAAACATGACTGATTTGATGCACAACCATAGGTATACCGATGCCGACCACAACGAATGCAACACAACTGAATGACGCTGCTGCCCACGTCACCCAGTGCAATGTGGCTAGCTGATGTTTCATTATGGCTGCGGGTGAGATGGAATTGTTGGAAGGAGCCCCGATCCAAAAGACCTAGGTAGTCAAGAAATAGCACATTTATAAATTCTCAAAATATCTATGTGATTTGCGTGCCTAACTGTTTTTTTTAACTGACCCACTCTGATGTTGAATATCTTTGCAGACACCTCTGTGGCTCTTTTATGATGCCGCTAATTAAACTTGTGCGTGTTTACAATCTGCGTGGTCGTTCTCTTGGCATTCTCGCAAGACAAGATCATAAAATTATATTATGTGACACCAGTTCATCGTCTGAAATCAGCGCAGCGCAAAGGTGGCAAGTTGGGATTTAGTACAACAGTTTGTTTTTGTATCACATAAAAAGTTCCTAATAAAATTTCTGATTTGATTTTGTAGATTGCATTTTTTTCCAATCTGGTGTTTTATGAGGTCGATTCATTTCATTTAATCGAGGGCGGGCAGTGATAGTCAGTGATAAAACATCGTGTTTATGGCCTTCTTGACACCGCAATTTATTTTTAATATAGGATAAGAAAGTTGATATCGGCAAGTTTATTACTACAACACCCGAATACGAGCTACTAAAACAAAACGAAAACCACAGACAAAAATGGAAACAAAAGGTGTACCAAAAAAGGCCAACGACATGCGGTGTTCCCACTCCAAGTACTAACAAGGCCCGAACGCTGCTGAACTTGGCTGATCATAGACGGACAGCGTGCGCGTTCAGCGCGGTGAGCCGTCAGGGGTGCACGATAGCACGAATAAGTTGCGAAGTAGTTTTCAAAACGGAACGAAGAGACGCAATTTCGAATGAGCAGGAGCTAATCAGTAGTTTTATTCTCTCCACAATATGGCATATTTCGCTTGATTTCGTGGTATTTACCTATGTAGTTTTACTCAAATGGGTGATATGATCAATATGTTCAATCCGAAATTCGAGTGGTCACAAAATAAATGGTCTGAAGTTCAAACTGGGGGTCATCACCAAATAGGTATCTAAACAAATGATCGAAAACCGGTTTATGTGGCATAATATTCGAATATTTGACATGTTTTGTGTTTTTATTCGTCGTCACTTTGTGTTTGATCGGATAAACTCGTCGATTTCTTTCTGTTCATACTTCCTGGTTCGTTCTTTTGAGTCGGCAGTTCAAAAAATCTCCTTCTTTCTTCTTCATCTTCTTTAGCCACTGAGAATCGATTCCATTCACGACTCGGTTTGATCAGTGTTTCAAATGGGTTCTGTAATTGATTGATTATTGATTCATCGATGATTGAGTGAGTGACTTATTCGCACTCACATCCATGTCATTCCGTTTGGTACACGCTCGGCACAATTGGAAGATGGCCATCAACACAATCGTCAGGGGCACAACCAGGGCACGGCTTCTGAAAAATTGTTCGACTTTGTGTGATGTTTCAATCAAGTTTCAAACTAATATCCATACCTGCCCGACACCCATTCAATCGTTTGGTCATAAGTCGCACCCTGATAGTTGGCGTGCCAGATGTCAACGCCCAGACTCAGGCTCTGCATCAGTATCAGGCCCACGTAAACAACCTGTGTGAATGCGATTGATTGATTAGTTGATTCTATGGGAACAAATCAATCAATATCCTCTACCGGCAAGCACACGGGAATGATGAAGGTCCAACTGGCTTGCACCATGTGACCATAGGGGCCGATCCATTTGTAGCCGAAGAACGGTTTCGTCATCAACATTTGGTAGATGTCATTCGCAAATTTTGATACTCCTGAAAACTAAAAAATTAATTGGAGCAACAGCATAAAAAAAAGGAAGGGATGATATATTTTGGCCCCCCCCGGAAGGGCGGGGAGGAGGGGGGGGGGGGGGGGGGGGAGGGGGAGGGGGGGCGAGGTTATAATATGATATTAACTAACCATAGATTTGAATGACGAACACTTGCAGCCAGGCGAGCAGCACAAAAGTGTACTTTGTCCAGAACCAGTGCAAGTTCGACATCACTGCCGGACCGACGGAGGTCGCAGACGGCAGGCCCAGGGCTGAAAATAATGAATTCATGTATTAGTTTAGTTTGTTAGTTCAAGCAAACAACCTACCAAAGAAAGCCAAACAGCCGATAAATCTGAATGTGTGCGTGTGCACGCGTGCCAACTTCCAGCTGTCCTCGAATGCACGAAGGCTGAACGAAAATCAACACAGTTCTGAACGATCCATCAAAAGACAGAAATTGGAAATTGAAATACGTGAATAGAATCAATCAATCTAACCAGGCATCAACGTTCACAATCAGTGAGCCGAACGGCAGGGTCGCTTGCAGCAGAAACAGCAGCGACACCCAAACACTGGATGGATTGTAGAGATCGAATGCGAGCAGAATGTCGTCTGCAGAAATTGAGAATTCAATAAAAATGAAGCATTTGGCTTCAAATTCAATGTTGCTAACCGTGGGTAGTTGTGAATTCGATGTCGTGGTACAAGGCGAATGACACGTAGCCGAGCATGCCGAATCGCATTGCACCCGCCAGCAGACTCGTCATGAGATCGCTGAGAATGGGAATCGGATTGGATTGCATATGCACAGTATTGAACATTCAATCCTTTATCTCTCAGTAAAATTACGTTGGAATCCCCGTATTACCACAAATCAATTTAATCACCCCACGCCAACCACATCCCTCAACCCCAGACCATCACAAAATTTATCAATTGGCATTGTTGACTAACGCGAAACAAATTTGGAATGCGTCGTGGTAGCAGTTTTGATTGCGCATCGTATGATAACTGCAGATCACCATGCGACAGCCGATTGAAATCGATAACGAAAAGATGATTTGTTTGATGGCAACCATGTAGGTCTGAATGTGAATAAGTGAGTAAATGAATTAAAGTCAATCAATCAGCAGAAAAAATATTCATTGATTACCTTTGGATCGATCAGGTATTCAACGCGGGGCACAAACATGCGACCGATGCCCGTCCATACGCTCTCACCCAACGATAGAGTTTTGAGAAACAGAATCACCAAGATGAAGTATGAGACGCCGATCTGGATTGGCAGAACCTGCATTCAATGGATTGATTAGGAGATTCATTGATTGATTAATTGATTGACTGCTAAATTGGTTGATTCACTCACGGATCGCATTGTTCGCGCGCTGCCACGGATGCTCACGTAGACGGCCATCCACCAAACGAACGCAGCGACGGCGAGTTGCCAGTTGAGGGGCCCGAGATGTTCGACGTGGCCTTGATCGATGCCGGTGATGTTGTAGTCGTAGAGGCCGTATCTGAGATTGCCATGTGATCAGCAGGTTCATGATGTGACTTCGTCAATCAATCTAACCTTCTGAATTGGGAAATAGAGGGATCTTGACGATCGGCGGCGATCTCAGCCGTTTGGTTCACACTTTCGTCCTGTGAGTTTTGCTGGGTGTCACTGTTGAATCAATCTATTCAATCCTGATCATCCAACCTGTTCAACACAGCATATTCTACGTCGTTTCAATTGATGGCAACGTTCCATGTTAAATGTGGTGGAATTGGCCAGTTTTCCATAAATCTCATCGAACGTATTGGTGCAATAGTGGTGGGATTGGAAGTCTTTCAGACCCATGCAGTCTGAAAAATGCTTTTAAATCCACTTTTTCTATCAAGTCAAAATTCGCAACAGCGAAATCAGACAAACATTGCCGCCGCCAGGGAACCGCACAATTGGACCACGGCGGTTCGGGTCTGATGGTCGAGTAAAACATCATCACGACATGCTCGAGTGCGCGAGGTGCGTAGTCCGCTTGTAACATCACTGAGCTCAACACCTGAACATTTAGAATGCGTATGATGATTTGATCAATTAATTACCATTCAATCAATTCACCGACCATCGCCCATCCCACACCAACGGCCATCGGCGCCAAACTGCCGTAAATTCGTGGCGCGCTCTGACGACAACGTTGACCCAATGCCATTTCGAGGTAGACGATTGGCACGCCGACGAAAATGATGGCGATGATGTAGGCGATCAGGAATGCACCTAAAATATACTCAATCGATAAATCAGTCAACTAGACATAATCAATCCTTGCCAACCTCCGCCGTTATTCACTACTGCGGTTGAGAATCCCAGATTGCCCAGTCCGACCACATCTGCCAACAGTGCCACTTTGTAGGCCCAATTCTCACGCCAATGTGGTCGAACGGGCTCCTTTCGGCTTCGAATCTCTGATCGCCACTCTTTATCTGCAGATGTCAGATCAGAAATGTGGTAGTTTTTGCTTGAAAATGAACAATAAACGGTTTCAGTGTCAAGAGCAGCAGGGTCAGGGCAGCTTACACTGTCTTTTGAGGTTTTGAAATCGGCTGTCGATGGAAAAACCGCATGATGATAGTATTGTCATGTTGTTTGGAAGTGAATAAATGTTGTCTATCGAATTTTATCCATGCAATCAAAGAAACTTATGAATTCTGGCTGTTGTTTACAAGCGATTGAGGTTAGAATTGCAGCTCCCGGTGTTGTGTCCCCACATGCAACGCGGTAATCGAAAGTTGTTATCGGTCGTGTCGCGCACAGCTGATAGATATGAAAATAAATCGCAACATGTCGCACAGCGATGTCAGACGCCCTGCCCACTTCACGGAGAATCGATCAGACACTGTATTATCGTTCACAAGAAAGAATATTCACCGTGCCAAAAGCAACGGAACAACATAAAGAATATTCACCATAATAGGGTAATTCTTAGTTTGGGAAATTGCAGCGTTCGCCATGCAGAGCCATCCATTGTGTGGAGTAGAGTTTCACCAGAGTGGACACACAACAGTGAACAACAACTTTCAAATCTAGCAAGACCAACCATGCGAGTGTTCGCAACGTCAACGTAACATCGGCCTAAAGCTCACATCGGTCTCGCAACGGATCCATCTTGCGATTGTTTGGATTTTTAGTTGTGTCAAGGTAAAAACCCAGGATTTTCTAAACCTAAATGTTTTTCGAACCTCTACTTCTCGTGAAATTCGTGAAATGCAGCACCCGCTTGGTACTCCCTCCCACTGCTTTATGTGTGCAAGCGTGCGGAAACTAAGTATTTTATACCGGTGATGTCCGTGATCATAGCGACAACTGCAGCGCCTAACGCTCGAAGCGCGATTTTTTTGGACGGTGTTCCAGAGTGAATATCCTACGATTTGGGTTGCTTTTTCGACAAACCAATGCTTATGGGTCAATGCTGGCATTCCACGTGGAGGGTTCCGTGTCGAGCACCCCCAGGCACCCGCTAGTTATGCCACTGCCACAGGATGAACTGATTGAGCTGGTGACCGGTCTTCCATCAACTCAAATTCAAATTTTATCTGTAAGCTCACGCAAAGACCTTCAGGAGATCCCGCAAACACCTAAAAAAGAGACATATCAGTAAATAGCACACAAAATTATAATCATGAATGATCAAACGACAAAACGTACCGGAGAGATTCAAAAACAACAAACAACACAGCAACGGCAGGCGATAAATCAGCGATTGATGGCGAACACGAGATGGTAACAGATGTCAACAAAATTGATGATGACCTGAAAGCAGCAACCCAGTGACTGAGGGGATCAGTCAACGACAGCTGAGAATTTTGATGAAATGTGGCAAGAAACTACGTCTCGACCACGTGAGATTAGTTTAGTTTTAAAGGCCGCAATTGAGGCAGCAGAGACGACGTTCTCTGGGAGCCTGTTCCAGAGGTCCACGACACGATAGGCCCAGTACCCGGACAAGTCTGCACCCGCGCCATGGACTCGACACAAACTGTGGGAGTGCCCTCGGGTTGGGCGGCCGGTGTCACGAGATGGAAAGAAGGATTCCTTGGTTACCCCAGGTATGTGACCGTGAATGACCTTGTACACAAGCACAAGATCGTTCACGGTCCGGCGATAAATTAGGGGGTCTAAATTTAGGGCATGCAAACGCTGTTGATAAGACAGTGTCTGCATGCCAGGTAAATAGTAGGTGAACCGACGTTGAATTTTCTCAACGTTTTTAGCTAAAGTGACATTTTGAGGGGACCAAATGGACATGGAGAATTCCAGCAATGGGCGAACATAAGCCAAGTATAGTTTTCTGAGGAAATCGAGATTTCGACTGTGGAAGTTTCGGCGGATGGTCTTCTCCATTCTACTGGCGTCAGCCACAATTTTACCAATATGTGATTCAAATTTCAAGTTTTGTTGGTCTATTAGGACACCCAAGTCCCGGACATGGGGTGGTGAAATAATTTGCTCATTCCCACAGAAATAGACAGGGGGGACTTGGGGGCGATTCCCAAGCCTTACTGTGACGCTCTTATGGCTGGCAAGAGCCATGCCATTTGCAGAGAGCCAACTAATGACCGCATTTATGTCACCCTGGAGGATTTTGTGATCTGCAGCACTGCGGATTTCCCTGTAAATTTTGATATCATCAGCGTAGAGATACAGATAGGTACCTGGATGTACCACACTGACGACATCATTTATGTAGATCAGAAAAAGGGTCGGGCCGAAAACACTGCCCTGTGCGACGCCGGAGGTGACCGGAATCCACCCAGAGACTGCGTCCCCGACCCGAACCCGCTGTGACCGCCCATTTAGGTATGAGGATACCCAAATGAGTAAATGGCGGGGGAAACCGTAGTGCTGCAGTTTTTGCAGCAGCGCAGAGTGGGGGCAACCCTGAACCACGAAAAGTTTTTCTGTTTTTTTTTCTCTGATTAGACTACGGTTTTCAATCTCTTGTTTTGGCGAGTCCGAAACCGGGACTTTTTGAAATTGCTTTTTGTTTTTACAGTTTGCACGCGGATACAGAATTGGAATGGGAATTCACACGAACAAACGGAATCCATCTGACGCGAGACTGCCGTACCGTAAAAACCTAAATACAAGGGGGCTCTATTAATTCACTGGCCCCCAGTGGTGTCGCTGGGAAATCAAAAAGTCAGGATACCGAATACCCAAAATCCAAAATTTTCGGATACCGGATACCCAAAATGAAAAATCTCGGATACCATACCAGGGGGGGGGGTTGCTCCCGAAAATAAAAAATCTCGGATACCCAGGGGGGTTGTTCAAAAAAAGGTCAATTTTTTAGAGGAAATCGAGCAAAATCGGTGTTGAAAACGCAAAAAATGGTCATTTTGGGGGTTATGCTTGCGCCAGCAAGCGATTTTGAGCATTTTGGAGGTAAAAATGGGCGATTTTTACGGTTTTCGAAAAAATTTTAGGGTAGGATACCCCTGGACAAAAAGTCAGGATACCGGATACCCCTGGGTGAAATAATCAAGATACCTACCGGATACCGGATACTAGGGGGGTAACCCTCCTCCCCCCCCCAACGACACCACTGCTGGCCCCTATTTGGGGTTGGGGGGCTGTATTACGGGAGGGGCTCTATTTCGGCCGGAAGGGGTTCTGTTACCGTAAAACCTAAAATACAAGGGGGGGCTGTGCTGTATTTTTCACTGACCCCTTTTAGGGGGGCTGTATTTTTTTTTGGGGGGGGGGCTCTATTTTTGGGGGCTGTATTTTTTCGCTGCCCAAAATCTCAAAAAATGTTCCAAAAATACTCAATACCCCTAAAATGGAGATCTGTCAGGGTGTTACTGGTCATTATTGAGTGTTTTTAGGTGCAGATCTTCCACAAAAGGCTTTACGTCATCATATACTCAACCACAAACGTTGTACATAAGGTGTCGTCTTATACAAGAACTTGACGTTACGACCTCCAAGCGGGGAATTCCAAGTTGGGGGGGGGGCTGTATTTTTGGGGGGGGCTCTATTTTTTCACTGAACCCTTTTAGGGGGGGACTGTATTTTTGGGGGGCTCTATTTTAGGGAATACGGTGCATTAATTCACTGACCTGTCCTGAATCTGAAAGAAATTGTTCCCTGAAATGCAACTGAAAGTGTATTTGAGCGGAGGAGTTTATTCGCTTCACTTATAATTTCATTTATCCGTGTCCCCCAAAGGTGCAGTTGCTCCCCCGCGCCGGTACGCTGCAGGCTGTTGGCTGTACGCACCCTCGGCCTCGGCCACAGCCTCAATGGTTCGCTTAAACGCAACTTTCGTTCACTGCTTCAGGAACCGAAGGCAAAAAAACAACAAAGAGGTGCACAACGCAAAGTAAAACTTGTAAGATCATGTCGAAGACGCGTTGTTTCTTCGACATCGCCATTGACGGCTCACTGATCGGTCGCGTCGTGTTCGAGTTGCACAACGAACGATGCCCGCGAACTTGTGAGGTGGGTAGTTTTTGTTGTGGCTGTTGTGCGTGAGTGTTGTTGCACCAAACACCATTTCTTCCCTGTCCCAACTATACCTTGGATTAGTGTAGTTCCTGGTTCGGCGCAGCCTAGGTAGGTACCCATTTTTTTGGAGCGGCGGGAGGCAGAAAATTTGACCGATCTTTGCCCCTTTTTGGAAAAAATTCTCCATAAAATGGGTATTTTGGCGACTTTTGGCAACATTGACCTGAATATCACCCATTTTAGGCCTAAAAATGCCCATTTTATACCTAAAAGATGCCTATGTTAGTTAGGCAAAAATTGAGGCGGTGGTTAGTGTACCTTTGGGGGGACCACCCCATCTCCCCCCCCAGGAACCACACTGTTCTGGATTGTTGTTGTTGTGGGCAGCCGCGTCGATGCGTAGCCGAAATTGGTCATCGACCTTCACAATTCACTCAATTTTGGATGGTATTCTTTTGTCCACTTTGGATGTCTTCATTTGACTGGACATTTCCATCTGGCAAGTGCGAAACAAGGTGCATCTTCAGAATTTTCGCGCGCTGTGCACGGGCGAGAAAGGTCGAAGCAAAGATTCTAACAAACCACTGCACTACAAAGGCAGCACGTTTCATCGAATCGTCAAGAACTTTATGATCCAAGGGGGAGATTTCACTGCCGGAAATGGAACTGGAGGTTAGTTTTAATTGTGTAACACATAATAAGGTTATTCCCTTGTTCTCAGCGTGGTGAAAGCTTTTAACTTACTGTTTAAGCTCTCCTATTTCGAAATGTCGAAAAGTACCAATATTTTAGGCCAGTTTTGCAGCAAAATTGCATGCAAAAACAAAATCTTGGGTTGCCTCTGCTGAGGGCATCTCTAGTAACTCCGAAATCTCCCCCCAGGGTATCTTGGGTTTGGGTCAATTGGCCTGTCACTACCCTGACACTGAAACAAAGTGCAGACCTTGTGTATTTTGAAAAAAGTGGCCGTTTTGGAGCGCAAATCGTGAATTGATTAGAAACCAGTTCTCAAAAACAGCTCCGCAGATATTCATTGTTTTGCGAACAGAAAAATTTTTTAAAATGTAGGTGGGAGCTATTTTCATGTTTTTTATTTTCTATTTTCATTTTCATGACACAAAACAGAGCACGATTTTTACGAAAAAGATTGTTGCGCTCTATGCTTAGTGGCCATCTCAAAAAGTCCTGCGCGAGGTTTGCCAAAAAACCTCAGTTTTGCTATAAAAGTGGTGTTTTTATTGGTATTTTGGCACTATCGGGTATCCGGTTATTTTCGAAGTATCGGGGATCGGCTTTTTTTCAGATGCCGATCCCTAAAAATGACCAGATCTAGACTTACAAGCTATCTGGTGCCTAAACACAAAACTGACAACGCCCAAACACCAGAAAAAAGTCCCAACGCAAACGCCGAATTACCCAAACAGCCAACCCCCACACTTGCCGTACCCTGGAAATATGCACCGTGCCAAACATCCCGTGAAGTAGATACCGGAATGGAACAGGCGGCTGTTGTCATTCTGTCGGCATATTGTCGCGATCGACTGTCGGTGCAACCACAATTCCCGTTACCATTAAGGCGAGTCCATCTACGGCGGCATGTTCGACGACGAAAATCTATCGCAGCCTCACGACAAGCCCT
The DNA here is from genome assembly GCA_030248065.1 of Rhynchonema sp. JSB1_4. Lineage (NCBI taxonomy): Eukaryota > Metazoa > Nematoda > Chromadorea > Monhysterida > Xyalidae > Rhynchonema > Rhynchonema sp. JSB1_4. The sequence goes on from JASAMV010001254.1 coordinate 46,200, forward strand.
ATCTGCTGTCAATGGCCAATCGCGGGGCTGATACCAACGGATCACAGTTTTTCATCACAACAAAAGCTGCCCCACATTTGGATGGGCGTCATGTGGTGTTTGGACATGTGAGTTCTGATTTAATTGTTGAGATGTGGTGAATTGGAGATTACAGTGCCGTGCGCTTGATCAAACTCCGTTGAGCGCCCTTGTGGCATGGCACAGGTTGTCAAAAAGTTCTCTCCTCCACTTTGTACGGTTATAATTTAGTTTTTGGACGCGAAGTTCAAAAGTGGAACATTCGGCTAGCCAACATAAAGTGGCGCTAAATACAAAACTGCGGGCCAGCCCTATTGACATGATTGAAAAACTATGTATGTTTTTCCTAGGTCATCAAAGGCGAGGATGTTGTGCGCGAAGTTGAAAATCAGCGAACCGATCAAAAGGTGCACCGACCATATGCCGATGTGACAATATTGAATTGTGGTGAATTGGTGATGAAAAAGAGCAGGTACCTAATGTTTTATATTTTGAATAATTATTTCTGCCTGACGTTCCAGTTGATTTTCAGTTGAAATTGAGTTCATCTCATTTTCAGAGAGGAAGAAAAGAAGAAGAAGAAAAAGAAGAAGCGTCGCCACTCATCGGATAGCGGGGCATCGTCGGCGTCTGAGGAGCCTGACAAGGCGAAATCGGTGGAAGAAAATGGTGAAGAAGCGGACTTGCAACTGCACGCTGATGAGTCCGCCGACAAGACGGAGGCCAAACCGTTGGAACCGACCGTGAGAAAGGAAGAGGTAAAGTTGCCGAAGAACCGGTTCTTCATATTTTTGAAAAAAACAGGATGTTTGAAAATTTACTCATCCTCCCCACACGCACACACAATACCTTTGTGAAACTGTATTTATTAACGTCTGGGAACAAGTTCTCTGGTCAAACAAATGGTGCACAAGTCCCGAAATATTACGACTTTAGAAAACGTCAAAGCCCAATCAGAGCAATCACCAAGTTTGATCCTGGCTGGATTTGACCATGATCTTGCAGGCGTGTTCAACCCTGCAACTGAAAATATTGAATCGTACTAATACTTGCATTATCCAGGTGCCAGATGTGCCTTCGAATCGTTATCTGATGCGTCGTTCACAAACACCCGAAGAGAAACGGAAAGAAAGAGAAGAAAAAGGCGAGAAACGTCGATCGTTTCCAGCAAAAGGCAAGCAACACGCGTCGGATCGGAAACGCGAACGCGTGTCAAAGTCGGGTCATAAAATACGCGGCCGCGGTGTGATGCGATATCGCACGCCCACACCAGGTTCGTTGGCAGATGTGCAGAGGCCCATAACGAATGTGACTAGTGTTGAAGCGAAAAAGATGGTGCTTAAAGCTCGATCTTTTGTTTGCGACTGTGACAATTTTTAGGCTGTGATCGGATAAATGAGGAATACGGAAATTGGTAAATTGTAAGGTTCAGCATTCCGCAATTCGTGTTCATCTGATCACCTTTGCGGAAAGGCAACTGTTTTGAAACTAATTCTGAGCTTTTGGTGGCTAAACGCCTTATTTGCTGTTTGCGTCAACATGCAACAATTGAGGTCAGTACGCTGGAAGTTGTCATTATCAGCCCACAGCGACCGTTTACTCAAGGCAGGGTTATCAGATAAACGCTGAATGCGGAAAGCAGACATTTACAATTCCGCGTGTATCTATTGGCAGCCTAACTTTGCTGGCCTGCTGCTACGAGAACCAGCATGTTCTTCAAGATTGTCACGTTTATTTCGTTCGACTTTGGTGGTTGCGACGAAAATATCACCGTTGTTATTTCTATTTTTTGTTCGCTGAATTTCTCAAGTAATTTATGCAGCCTTGCTGCATGTTTATCAGTCCTTGTTCAGTTTGATGCCATGGTTCGTTACAGACACGGAAGAGGCACATCGTGAAAGTGATCGTCGACGTCGGTCGTCGAACCGAGATCGAGCTTCGGGTCGTCGTTTCGGCGGTCGAGCTCGAAGTCGGTCACCGATCAGACGCAGTCAAACACCTCCACATTGGAAGGTGGAACAAAGCAGAGTCATCACTTACAGGTTTGGGCATGTGATTCCGAGTAAATTTTGGTACAAGTCCAAGTTTGGCCGTGTTTTTATTGTGCTTGTTGGGATTTCCGCGATGAGGTCCCTGGAAATTTAGGCGTACCACTCGACTTTCAGCGAACTTCAACGCAAACTCGCCGAAAAAGCGGAGAGATCCGACGAGAAAATATCGAAATCAACCGCAACTGAGAGTAACAAGTCCGTCGTTCGCCCTGTGTCGAGCTCGGACCGAGCGGATCGGCGTCGGTCGCGGCAGTCGAGATCGAGGTCGAGGGATCGAAATCGCTCATCAGGTGGTGGTGGAGAGACGAAACGACGAAAGTTCACGGAAAATCCCGAAACCGAAAACCGCGATCGAAGATCGAAACGCAGCCGAACACCGAAATATTCGATATCGCCCGATCGAACCAAACAAGAAGTCGAACAATGAACGTTTTCTTTCGATCATGTGTTCGATAGGGACTGGTAAATATTGTAACCGCTCATTCTGGTATCGGAATCCCTTCTTGTCTGTGTAGTTGAAACTTGTTCACTGTCCTTACCTTACTTTGGCTGTTTGGTTGTTGCTTGTTGTTGCTTGTCTTCATTATTACAATTACCTATTCTATTCCGTTGTCTCGTGGTTGACATGCTCGTCGTCAAATAAAGTGTTCGAATTATGGACTTTTATTCTGATTTAGAGTGTGAAATCGTCCTAAAATCCTCGCGCTGATGTGAGCGCATATCTTACATTATTTACCATTTCATAAAATTGCCATAATTCAAATACTTAATCCCATTTCCACAGTCGCGCAATGCCTCGAGCCTGTTTCCAACCGATTGGTCCGTCTGATCGCAGTATTGCTGGCAAAGTTACCGATTTGTCATGGAATCCGTGTCTTGATCTGTTAGCCTTTGTGCTCGACCACAGTGAAGTGGTACTGCAGAGATTGTTCTGGAAGAAAGCTTGGCAGTTCAAGGTTGGGATTGAAACTGTTTTATGTGATCTATGATGTGCGTAGGTGACGGGATTGTTTGATGGTGTCAGGCTTGTCGCAAACTGCTCAAAATGTTTCGAACATGCAAAAAATTCCGCATTGTGGGTATGGTAAATTTCTAATTTCGTTGCCCCATGCATTCTTACGGACGCAGGGAAACTCCCGTTCGAAGTCGAGGCAGGCAACAAGCTCAACACACAGTGAATAAGCCACGCAGCTGACACACACAGCTTGTGTGACTGAAACATTCGAAACGCACACGAGCCAGCTGCGTGGCTTGTTGACTGTGTGTTGAGCTTGTTGCCTGCTTCGACTTCGAACGGGAGTTTCCCTGCGTCTGTAAGAATGCATGAGGCAATGAAATTAGAAATTTACCATAGTATCAAATCAAAGGTATTAAACATGAACGACGGTTCTGCAACTGAGTACCCAAGAGCTCAAATGTGTTATATTTGATTTCGGAGGTGTTGTGCCTTTAAACGAATAGAAAGATTAAACCCTCTTGCACCACGTATTTTACATCGTGTAAGGTTTCGCAAATCAGCAGCCACGTCTGAATATTTTGCTGGTCTGCAATCTCCCAAATCGGGCCAGTGTTAAGTGTATTGTTTGTTACTATATACGCATACTAAACATGAGCAGGCGCCGACCCAAATTGCATGCATTGCCTGGCATCCGAGTGGTCAATGTTTATCGGTGGCTATGTCAGACGGACTGGTCGTGTTTTTGGATCTGGAAAACGGCCGAGTCATACATCGATCACAACCGACAACGCAGAATATCACGCACATGAAATGGACAAGAGTACACAATGCGAACATGGTTGATGATGAAGTGAATTGTGTTTCCATTTTTATTGGTGTCCCTTTTATGATGAAACCCTGTACACAATGACTATCTTGCGTGATCTTTCGGTTTCCGATCTGCTGTTAACTAAGGACTGCCTTTTCCCAATCATCTCGCAGAAACTGGGCAGACAATTGAGCTCTTTGTTTCAGCCTGTTGCGAACCTGATGGGCGATCTGGCCCCCTTGCGTGATCAGGATCAAGTGACCAGCACCATGTCTCCGTATGGCACGTTGGCAAATCCACACGAACCGGCTGAAGACGATTGGTTACAGAAAGTGCTGGGTGGTCGGGCTCAGGCTGAGACCGACGTTAAAATGGAACATGCGGTTGGTTTTTTCGTGAGACATTTTTATGGTGATACCTTTACGTCCTGGTTCCCAATCTTCCGTTAGCCCGAAAGTAACCCTGGTGAATATTTTATCCTGTTCCCCTAAAATGACGGGTCGTTTATGTCTCTACGATTACAAAGATTGTACTTTTAATTCGTTGTTATTTTCACGCAGTTTCGCCATGAAAGAAGTGATCGTATGTGGAAATTTCCGCACTGAAATGCCGCATATACAATGAAATTGCTGCATTTTTTTCACAGATTCTGACCTTGTGCGTCGATCATCAACAAATTCTTTTGCTGGCCGATGGCGTGTTCCCTTTTTACCGATTGGAATCACCTCCGCACGGGTCATCCCGAAACTGCAGTTCGGTTACTGTTCAATCATGCGAGTTGGCTCCGGATCTGAGCCGGGTTGTGTTGCAGCTGGACGATGCGCAGACTGGCAACAGATGTCTGGCTCAGTTGGCACTGGACAATGTGCTCAGCAAAATCGCTGGACTAAATTTTACATCAGAGAAAAGGGTTCGTTGTTTGAATGGTGTTGTGGGTGAATCACGCGAACTTGATTATCACGGTTTGTTTGTTTCTTCACCTGCTGAATATACGTGGCTCCAGTCGATGCCCTCTGGTTCATCAGCTGACCTCAACTCAACTCAAAATATCCGAATTGTCTGGCTAAAGTGTCAGGTTAATCTAGTGTCAATTGTCTCAAGTTCACGTCTTTCCTCCCATGACACCCGTTGAATAAGTGATTACTTATTACTGATCAGTCATGTAAAACACTGTAACCTTATTGTGTTTTCAGATGTCGCATTTGTGGTCGTTATCGTACCGTTGCATCCAACTCAGTTACACCATGCAGTACATGCAGCAGGTCGTACAATTGATGAACAACACTTGGGAGGATTTATTGTTGGAAATTGACGTGAAATTCTCAACCTACGCCAAGCAAAAGTCCCTACTCGCCAGCACCGAGCAGAATTCAACGGTTGGCTTGCTTTTGAAACAATTTGTTGAAAACACTATTTTGAGAAAAAATTCGAAATTGCAGGTTGCTGATGACTTGATAGTTCTGTTGGCTTTGGGCACGGCGTCGGCAGAAATGGAACAATTCCTGTTGCATACCCTGACTGATAAAGGTATACAAGTTGATTTACGATTTTGTTATAAACGCATTCAAATACGTTCATGTCTTGCTGCAGGTCTGAAGAAAATCACACAATCTCTGGACAGCGTCTACCAAAAATTGCTGCTTCTGGTCACCAACAGTCTGACACAAGCAGCGATGGCCATGACCTATCACGCTGACATTCTTGTGCACACGTTGGAGGTAGGTTCAGTCAGATTGAACGTTGCGTGCTTGGATCAGCTTGGGTGCTGACAAACTTCTAAACGGAAGAGTGGCTGATCACAACAAGTTGAAACGTCCCGGTCAAACCGCAAAAGGTTCATATTTGCTTTATGTGGCCAATAGGCTGCAGAGAACGAGAATTTTGATAGTCGCATCTGCATAGGTTTGGGCACTGACGATGTCACACCCAACAGCAGCACACACGTGGTGATTGTTGTAGCGACTCGGTTTTACGTCGACGTCGGCCGTCCGTTTCGGCAGCGAGCTGGTCAGTCAAGCGGGCACGACTGCGCTGAAGGTGGCTGAGTTGGGGGCATTGATTGAGACGAATAGGAGACAATTGATGGGCTTCTTCAAATGGCTGCACGCTGCGTTGTGCCGCTTGAGCAGGTCAGGTGGTCATGGTTGTGTATGGGAATACTGTATTGGTCTGGTCTCTGTGACAACAGTGATTCTTACCTGCTTCTGGCAATTTGTCAGTAATCGTAATCGAAGTTGTATCAATAGTATGGTACCTACATATATATGGGAGCGATTAGCCGACGGGATTTTTGTCAGTTTTTTTCGGGGTTTTCGACGGCCACCAACAATACATCAATATTGCAGTGCGACAGGTGACAACAACAACCACAGCAGTGCATCACCAATGGATGGGTTCGCATCGCTCGTGTTCTCGGGCCTCGATGGTGACATACCAATGGAGGCAGGACTTGAAAGTGTTGATGCCATACTGGCTTTCATTCGGGTTGGTTGTTGATTGTTCAGGGAAATTGGCAAGTTCATGTTGGTATGTGGTTAGAGCTAAAGTGTGTCCTTCTTACAGGGACCCCTCAACTTAGCTGGCCTGGCCCAGTTACTACCACACCCTTCATTTTCGGTTAACGTAAAAGTATTCACTGGTGCCCCTTCCACTACGCCGAAAAACCGAATAGGAAATTCCTGAACAATGCCCGGATGGAAAAACCCAGGAAACCAGAAAAACAGATTGGGAACCCATGTATCTGCTGGGTTTTGCCACAACATGATTGCTACATACAAAGCGGACCGCATCAAGCGAACCTGACAGTCTGATGATTCATCCAATAGTATATACGGCTCGACGTACCGTCTAAGTTTCAGAGCACGTTCTCTCGTCGTTGGACGGAAGAAATCGGTGCCAGTGGTCAACCGTTGTTCCAATTGGAGCAAGTCGGTCAATATCTCAAGAACGAACCGCTGATGTTTCACAGACCGATATCCGACCAAAACTGGTGGACAGACGTGGAAAAGGATATGAAACAGGACGTAAGTGGGGAGTTAAGAGTTCTGCAACTGCACTATGTTTGCAAAATAAAACCGTAACGAGATATTCGACTATGACCGTGGGCGCGTAAAATGTCATTTGAACAGGGGCCATATACACACCAGAGCTGTATATAGTTGCAGTCAAGCCTGCACGTAATAAACCTCCAACCGGTAAATACCCAAACAGTGAACGAATGATCAGTCCCCAAATTGATGTAATTTTCCATGCAGTGCTTCACATGAATGAACATTCTTTAGTGAACAAAACCAAAACCGGGTTCCTTTCCGTTCTTTGTTGTACAGCATCGCGTTACTCTCATTTTTTCTGTCACCTAGATGAATTTGGTCTTATGAACAAAAACTAGAACGCTGTTCACGGGATGTTTCGTGAGCGCAAAGGTTGTTCTCTTTTATGGAATTTTCACTAACCGGATCAATGAACCACCAAAATGTTATTCAACCGAAATGAAAAAATTGCACGTTTTCAATTCAGGTATTGGATGCCGGTCTTGATCGTCTTGCATTCACGCACAACGCAGACGCATCGTTGGCGCAGGAGGTTGAACGGCTGGATCGGCACGTTCACGAATGTTTGGCTGGGATCATGCAAGAATTGTCGACGGTGAAATGTGAACAAATTGGACAATTGGTCGATGGTTGGTGTGACAACTATTTATTGTTGATGTTAACTAAATGTGTCAAAATATAGTCAGTGTTGCAGTTGGCAGCCTAACAGACACCCAAATGCTGTATCGTGCAGTCACCACCCCCAGCAATGGTCTGCGCGCGTTCGTGGCACCGAAAAATGGCTGTAAAATTCAATTGTCGAATAAGGAGCCTATATCTTTCTTGGCTGTCACTGATGTTTGGGTTGGTTGGAATTATCAGACTTTTTGAGGTGGCCGTGTTTCAACATTACGCTTACGCTCGAACAGACCGTTTTTAGAGTTCGACATTCACTTTGGGACTGTTTTTACAATGGGTCGAATTCGCGTAAGTGCAAACGCAATCGATTGCGTGGTACAATTAAAAGCGACGATAACTGATGACAACTTCCACCTAGTTGATCTGAATTTATTGCGAGCTTGTCCAAACGCTCGCTGTGCAACGCGCGCACAATACCACGTCAAATAACTTGCTCAATGTGACACGCAACTCCCGGCCCGAATCGAGTTCCTCTGTTTGCAGCCATCGCCATGCACCCGCCAACTGTGCGTACTGCCAGTCTCGACCGAGTCACCACCACCCACCTTGACCATTCAGGCAATGGATGTGTACAACGATAACACGGTTGTACTGTTGGTGTGGGATGCAGTCAGTGATCAACAGTGTGTGATGAAAGTGAATGTTGATGACGGGGATACAGTGGATTATACAGATGTGAGTGGTTAGGGGATGAAGATGAACAGTTAGCACCAAGTTGAAGTCTGTCCGACGTTTGTTTGATTTGGTCAATTCATAGTTTACATGTCTAAAGTCAGTCGTGTTCGGCTTTCTCACGTGTTGATGGTGGATGGGAGGGAATGTGCACCCGGTTTCAGCAAGGCGAATAGATATTCAGGTAGATTTGTGCAAAATACATTAACTTTATTTAATCTGCCAGTCTTGTACTTTCGTGGTCGTTACAGTAATTGCAGCCTATTCAAAAGAGAAGAGTGAGGCAGTGTTCGTGACGAGGGTCATAAATTTCGACCCCGTCGATTGGCTGAGGTGCACCCCGTTATGACCACAGATCAATCTCGTCCCACCAATCTCTCTTAAGACAGTCCCTTTATATTTCAGCCGACCATCTGTCAACCCCTACCGACCGCCAGCTACTCAATGCTGCACGTTTGTGGTGTGCGTCGTGTGTGTGCGTTGTTGAGCACATGTGCCACACGTGTCAGATTGTTGGATATGCAACCGGACGAAGACTCGACTACCACAACACTGCATTCGCTCAGCGCTAATCCTGCTGTGTGATGTTTCATTGATTGTCAAAGGTGTACTTTGATGGTGTTTTGGTAGTTGTTGGGTACACATCATTGCACAGCGAATACGTACATGTTTTGTTCTGGAATTTTTCGGGATGTTTCAACGGTTGATGACCAGCCTGACGTGCTCGAAGATCAAACGTCAGTCAGACGGCAGTGTCTGGTTCTAATTCCGTGAATTTTAAGTCTGCTCAATATAATAATAATGTCACCACACCAAACTAGTTGTAAAAGGTTGCATAAACCAGTTGTAAAAAAGTTGCAACCGGAACCCAACTACCAAGTCACTTCATTGTGCGGAACCGAGTGAACGCTGATGTTACGAGTATGCTTACCCAGTTTGTTACAATGATCTCGTCTCTTCACGTTCTGATGCCCTGTTCATTCTTTATGTTGGCCAATAAAACGTGCGCCCAGGTGGCAGCTGTTCTCTGGTGGGCCTTTTCATGTCGTGTTCTGGTCATTGTTACGCCAAACCCAGATGTGTTTCGCACGTCTCTGGTTTACCTGAATTTAAGGTAACACTGTTGGTGTGGGTAGTTCCACACTTATTTTGTGAAAAAATATTATTTTTTTAGCTTGTGCGATGACGTCGTCAGAGCCTGACGAGCCGCAAACCAGTGCGCCAGGTTATCGACGACCGCACAATCCATTTGAACGAGCTCAACTATCCGGCGCTTGCCAGTTGTTGCCTGATGGACGTGCAAAGTTGATTGATTTAAGAACCTTTCATTGGGTTGCACTTCAATAAAGGGGAGGCCTAATACAATCTACCCTCGTTATAGTGACATTTTTTATATTAGAATTCAGTGGAAATTTCCAGACGCTCTTTTCATCCCCAACCTGCTGCTGTCAGCCTTTGATCACAACTTTGCGATGGATATTTACAGTGACGGAAAATGCCTGATCCCGCCCCGTGAAGAGGGCAGATTGTATTATTTTTCTGTGTACCGAGATCCCACTTTATGCGACAACATATGTTCATGTTTGCATTTCTATAGATGCACAATCGCACTTTGCACAGATGCGACGAATGCGGGTGCATTGTGTGGCCCCGTTACATGCAGTCACATCTACGCCGGCACATCGACACATTTGAATGTGGTGATTGTCAACGAACGTTCAGGTCGAAACAGGACTTGCGACAGCACAGGGAAATGCACTCGTCCGTACAGGTTGCTACGGCTGGGATTATGGCTTGATGGTGTGATAGGTTGAAAACTATCATTGTGTGATCACAAAAAGGGCTATATTCGCACTGACGATGACCTGATGCAACGCTCGTCTGTGGGTCGCAACGGGCAACAGATATAACAATTCACGTACGGAAGAGGCTAGTGATGCGGTAGCACAATGCGTGCATCTTCCCCCCGCTTGCCATGCTTTCTCATACTCGTCCACTGATGGGTTTTCTGTCGATGAAAGAAACCCGTAATATTTCAGGTTGTGTGTCCCGAATGTGGTGTTGGGTTCAAGTCCCGGGCTGTGTTCCGGTCAGTGTTCGTTGCTTTTATTAAAACTGGCCAGTTTTTCTTGCAGAAATCCTGTACATCGCTTAGCACAACACAACTTGCAGAGTACATCGAGCACGTGTGCATCCGCGTGAAACATCAGCCAGCTCATCATTAAAGCAATCGACCAGCAACGAAAAACAGTGCCCGATTTGTGCACAGTGGCTGCATGCTGCGTCATTGGCCAGACATTTGAGACGACATAATGGCGCGGAAACGAGGTGCGGTTTGACGGTTCATTGCTGTGATGTGTGAATTGTGGATCGCGTGTTTCTGGTTGCCCGTTTCAGCACATTTCCACGGGGATGGTTTCGCGTAGAGCAACAAATGGACAAGTTTTTTATGTAAATACCGGCTAATTTGAGCACCAGAGATCGATAGAAGCATAGAGCGCGCGTTTGTTTGCACCAGTTACTCTCAAGCTGATCTGATATCTTCCCTTACTTTCAGGCTGCAATGTTCGCAATGTCGCAAAACGTTCCCAAACCAGGACTCACTCAAACAACATCTGGAATCACACCAATCCAAACAGACGTTGCCTTGTGGCACTTGCACGCGATGGTTCAGGAATAAATCCGCATTGAAACATCACAAGAGATTGTGCAACAAAAGTAGCGCGGCGGATGCATCCACTAATTGCATCAAGTGACGCAATAATATTGTTTCTCATTTTTCATCATTCCATGTTTCTGATGCAATTGTATAAAATGGACATGATAATTTCTCTTTGGTTTTGGACGTTCAACAATCACCTGGTTGCACTTCCAGGACAAGCTGTACCTCTGCTTCCGCGCTAAATTTGTGTTCTAACATCGTAACCTCTCCCTTGAAGTCGTTGTCATGCCAAAGATTGTGCCTGTGTGTGACTTAACGTTTGCTTCAATCTTCCCTGTGTCGCTGTTATACCCAACTAGTCTGCCAGTGCGTTTTCCACGCAACAACGTCATGTAAAAATTAGCTTTTCATTCTAATCCGCATGACATGTTCAGAAATAGCACTGTCTGAGTACAAGTGCGTAATGCTGTTAAAGGGCTCGGGACATAACCGAAGGAAGGGTGGCAGGGCATATTGGTACATACCGTTAGAAAACATTCTGACAGCCTATGTCACACACAAGTTTTAAGCTCCTTGGAGATTCGCTATCTCTCGGTAGAGGGACTTTTCGTTCCAGAAAAAAGTGAATTTTTTCACAACTTGGAACCACCGGTGCAGAAACCCCAAATTAGCTGTTTACGTAACACGTGGACATAATTACAACAGCTTCTGGATAACTTGTCACCACAACTTCAGTCGCTCAAACCATTGCTTCACTCGGTGAGGGGGCGAAACGTTCCAAAAATCGGCCATATTTTTCGAGAACACAAGTTTGTCCCTAAATTTTGAGGCCGTGCTTTGCGCTGCAGAGATAGAAATGCAATGGGAAAATAGAGCATTGTCGAAAGTACCAGAAAATAAGGTTTTTAAATCTTGAAACTCATGGCTAGCTCCGTGACAGGCCTAAAAATCCATTGAATTACCATTAAGCCAGATGGTTACATTTATCGCCAGAATTGTGGCACAAAAAAACCACAGATTGTATCGCATTCGCAACAAAAAATCGAGAGAAAAGTCTGGTTTAGCAACCTATCAAGGTCGGAAGACCCCAAGGTCTACAAATCTCTCGGGGCAGCCATGGTAATTTGAATACGATATTCAGCTATAAGTGCTCATTGTTGACAGCTATTGCAAATGTGATAGCACCAAAGAATGTATCTCCAGAGTAGCTTTCGAACGATATATGACAAGCCCCAAAAATTCTAACGCTTGTGAGCACAGGTTAAAAAATTGCTTTTTTGCAGATTCTGGAATGAACCGTCACGTCACCGTGTGCGATTTCGGAATTTGGACCGTTTCTTGTCCATAGTATGAGATAGTATGGGCATGTCATATATCGTTCGATAGCTATTTCAGAGCTACATCGTTTGGTGCTATCAGATGTGAAATAGTTCTCAACAGAAACGACTCATAGCCAAATATCTTATTCAGGCTTGCATGGCTGCAACAGTAAGTCCATCGAGTTTGAAGTCTTAAAAATCGTCTAGGTTGTTGGACTGTGCGTTTATCTGACATTTTCCTTTCAAATGCAATACAATACGTGGCTTATTTACATCACATTTCCGCCAATGAATGCGACTATACAGTTTTGGGGCAATTTCTGGGTCTTTTTCAGCCTGTCACGCCGCTGCATGAGGGTTTCCAAATCTAAAAACCATATTTTCTGGTACTTTCGACGAAGCTCTATTTTTCTGTTGCACTTTCATTTCTGGAACGCGAAGCGCGGCCTTGAAATTTAGGGACAAACTTGTGCTCGCGAAAAGTGTGGCCGATTTTTGGAACGTTTCGCACCCTCACCGAGTGAAGCAATGCTTTGAGCGACTGATGTTGTGATTATAAGTTATCCAGAAGCTTCTGTAATCCTATCCATGCGTTACTTGACGTCCAGCTGATTTGTGGTTTCTGCACTGGTCGTTCCAAGTTGTGAAAAAATTAACTTTTTTCTGGAACGAAAAGTCGCTCCACCAAGAGATAGCGAATCTCCAAGGAGCTTAAAGCTTGTGCGCGACATATGCTGTCAGAGTGCTTTCCAGCGGTGTATAACACTATGCCCTGCTACCCTTCCTACGGTTATGTCCCGAGCCCTTTAACAGCATTACGCACTTGTACTCAGACAGTGCTATTTCTGAACATGTCATGCGGATTAGAATGAAAAGCTAATTTTTACATGACGTTGTTGCGTGGAAAACGCACTGGCAGACTCGTTGGGTCTGACGGCGACACAGGGAAGATTGGAAGCAAACATTTCACACACAGGCCGAGTCTTTGGCATGACAACTTCCAAGGAAAAAGTTACGAAATGTTAGAACGCGAAATTTAGCGCGGAAGCAGGAGGTACAGTTTGTCCTGGAAGTGCAACCAGGTAATTGGTGGAACGTCAAAAACCAAAGAGAAATTATCATGTCCATTTTTATACAGATTGCCATCAGAAACATGGAATAATGAAAAATGAGAACAATATTATTGCGTCACTTGAGTGCAATTAGTGGATGCATATGCCGCCGCGCTATTTTTGTTGCACAATACTCTTGTGATGTTTCAAATGTTCAGATTTAACTCCTGAACCATGCACCTTGCCACAAGGCAACGTCTTTTGTTTGCAATTAGTGTGATTCCAGATGTTGTTTCAAGTGAGTCCTGGTTTGGACATTTTGCGACATTGCGAACATTGCAGCCTGAAAGTAAGGGAAGAATATGTAGATCACTTGAGAGTAACTGGGTCCCCAAACAAACGCGCGCTCATGCTTCTCTATCGATCTCCTGGTGCTCAAATTCACCGTATTTCTAAAACTTGTCGTTATTGTACCTCTCGCCGAACCATCTCCCATGGAAATGTGCTGAAACAGGCAACCAGAAACACGCGATCCACAATTCACGCATCACAGCAATGAACCGCTCAAACCACACCTCGTTTCCGCGCCATTATGTCGTCTTAAATGTCTCGCCAATGACGCAGGCCCATGCAGCCACTGTGCACCAATCGGGCACTGTTTTTCGTTGCTGGTCGATTGCTTTAATAATCGAGCTGGCTAATGTTTCACGCGGATGCACACGTGCTCGAATGTACTCTGCCAAGATTGTGTTGTGCTCAGCGATGTACAGGATTTCTGCAAGAAAAAAACTTGGCCAGTTTTAATAAAGGCAACGAACACTGACCGGAACGCAGCCCGGGACTTGAACCCAACACCACATTCGGGACAAGCGACCCTGAAATATTACGGGTTTTCTTTCATCAACAAAAAACCCATTGATGGACGAGTATGAGAAAGCATGACAAGCGGGGGGAAGATGCACGCATTGTGTCCCATCACTACGCCGGGTTTTCCGTACGTGAATTGTTATATCTGTTGCCCGTTGCGACCCCACAGACGAGCGTTGCATCAGGTCATCGTCAGTGCGAATATAGCCCTTTTTGTAAATTCACACAATTGATAGTTTTCAACCTATCGCGCCGTCGAGCCATAATCCCAGCCGTAGCAACCTGTACGGACAAGTGCATTTCCCTGTGCTGTCGCAAGTCCATGTTTTGACCTGAACGTTCGTTGACAATCACCACATTCAAATGTGTCGATGTGCCGGCGTCGAGTGTGACTGCATGTAACGGGGCCACACAAATGCACCCGCATTCGTCGCATCTGTGCAAAGTGCGATTGTGCATCTATAGAAATGCAAACATGAACATATGTTGTCGCATAACTGGAAATTCGGTACACAGAAAAATAAAATACAATCTGCCCTCTTCACGGGGCAGGATCAGACATTTTCCGTCACTGTACCAAAATATCCATCGCAAAGTTGTGATCCAAAGGCTGACAGCAGCAGGTTGGGGATGAAAAGAGCGTCTGGAAATTTCCACTGAATTCTAATATAAAAAAATGTCACTATAACGAGGGTAGATTGTATTAGGCCTCCCCTTTATTGAAGTGCAACCCAATGAAAGGTTCTTAAATCAATCAACGTTGCACGTCCATCAGGCAACAACTGGCAAGCGCCGGATAGTTGAGCTCGTTCAAATGGATTGTGCAGTCGTCGATAACCTGGCGCACTGGTTTGCGGCTCGTCAGGCTCTGACGACGTAATCAGCAAAGCTAAAAAAATAATCCATTTTTTCACAAAAAAAATAAGTGTGGAACTACCCACACCAACAGTGTTACCTTTAAATTGCCAGGGTAAACCCAGAGTACGTGCAAAACACAATCTGGGGTTAGGCGTGACGATGCACTCAGGAAGCGCGACATGAAAAGGCCCACCAGCAGAACAGCTGCCACCTGGGCGCACGTTTTATTGGCCAAACATAAAAGAGATGAACAGGCGTATCAGAACATGAAAAGAAAACGAGATCATTGTAACAAACTGGGTCAGCGTACTGCGTAACATCATTTCGTTCACTGCGGTTGCGCACAAATGAAAAGTGACTTGGTAGTTGGGGTTCCGGTCTGAGCTTTTTTACAAACTAGTTTACGACAACTTTTTTACAACTAGTTTGG
>JASAMV010001256.1:0-10558 GCA_030248065.1 Rhynchonema sp. JSB1_4
CATCGTGAGGTTGAAAAGAAGAAACAGTTGCCTGAATATGTAGGTTTTCACGAAAGTTTCGCTATCGGCTGGGTGTTGGTTCAAAAGAGTTAGCGCCGGGAATATGGTTCAATATCTACTGTTCGGCATCAAACAGCTCAGAACACACTTACGTTTATTCCAGTGCCTCATGAAACATCAACAAAGTGGTGCAAGCTAGTATCGTTCTTTTATGCCAGTCAGCCAGGGAACCATATTTCTTTTATGCCCCTTGGGGCATTTTTCTTTCTTGTGTCGTTCTTTTATATCGCGCAAGCGCCAAACAGAGAACCCGGATAAATCAGGCACAGAAAGTTTTCAGTTCCGGCAAACAATGGTTCTAAACAATGAAAATGTCGACCATCAGACTTTTCTCAAGTAATCAGCGCACATGAGCGCAATGAGGTGTGGGGATTAGTTTAAGGATGCTGTACTTTTTGGCAGGATATATGAATCGGTGGTTATCGTGACATAAGGCCAATTTTGTGTTTCGATTTCACTATGGGGTTCTGACAATGGAGACACGCTTGTGTCTGCGTCTTCACCCACCACTGAAACAAAACCAACGCAGTGTCCCACGCGCATGTCTATGCTTTTGAGGAACATGGTAACTTGTCAAGTTATTTATTTTTTTTAATTTACCCCCAGGTATGTATTTGACACCCTAGGTACCATCATTTATAGCGCACTGATTGCGCATCGTCTCAGAGAATGGCACTTGTTGGTTTAGTACCAAGCAAAGCTGTGCAATGAACTTCCATGCCCCCTGTCCCTCCAGCTTCAGCAATGAAATAAGTGTCAAACTCAGTCTCCAGATTGCTTTGGTGTTGCCGCCGCATCTGACTGGATAATAAAAAAAATTCAAACATCCACGCGCGCAGCGAACTTTTTGTTGTTTTTTACTAACTTTTAATGAATGCTGGGTAACATTTTTCAGTTTTTTCGTGTTTTTATTTGAGATTAATTATTAAGCACAGGTGCGGTTCGCAGTTTATGCGCTGTGATATCATTCATGATAAAATACCCACAAGATATCAACTTCTTAATTAAAATTGCTGTTGCTCTCTAACATTCAAAGCTTTTTCCGCATTTATAATTTGGCTTTCGTGGGAAAGTTAAATAGTAGTTTTTACGTAACATTGAATCCAAGATCAGATGCGGCGGCCAACACCAAAGCAATCTGGAGACTGATGTTTGACACTTATTTCATTGCTGAAGCTGGAGGGACAGGGGGCATGGAAGTTCATTGCACAGCTTTGCTTGGTACTAAACCAACAAGTGCCATTCTCTGAGACGATGCGCAATCAGTGCGCTATAAATGATGGTACCTAGGGTGTCAAATACATACCTGGGGGTAAATTAAAAAAAATAAATAACTTGACAAGTTACCATGTTCCTCAAAAGCATAGACATGCGCGTGGGACACTGCGTTGGTTTTGTTTCAGTGGTGGGTGAAGACGCAGACACAAGCGTGTCTCCATTGTCAGAACCCCATAGTGAAATCGAAACACAAAATTGGCCTTATGTCACGATAACCACCGATTCATATATCCTGCCAAAAAGTACAGCATCCTTAAACTAATCCCCACACCTCATTGCGCTCATGTGCGCTGATTACTTGAGAAAAGTCTGATGGTCGACATTTTCATTGTTTAGAACCATTGTTTGCCGGAACTGAAAACTTTCTGTGCCTGATTTATCCGGGTTCTCTGTTTGGCGCTTGCGCGATATAAAAGAACGACACAAGAAAGAAAAATGCCCCAAGGGGCATAAAAGAAATATGGTTCCCTGGCTGACTGGCATAAAAGAACGATACTAGCTTGCACCACTTTGTTGATGTTTCATGAGGCACTGGAATAAACGTAAGTGTGTTCTGAGCTGTTTGATGCCGAACAGTAGATATTGAACCATATTCCCGGCGCTAACTCTTTTGAACCAACACCCAGCCGATAGCGAAACTTTCGTGAAAACCTACATATTCAGGCAACTGTTTCTTCTTTTCAACCTCACGATGGTAACTGTGCAGTCTTCGGTTAAAGGGCTCGGGACATAACCGAAGGAAGGGTAGCAGGGCATATTGTTACATACCGTTGGAAAGCATTCCGACAGCCTATGTCACGCACAAATTTTAAGCTCCTTGGAGATTCGCTATCTCTTGGTAGAGCGACTTTTCGTTCCAGAAAAAAGTGAATTTTTGCACAAATTGGAACGACCGGTGCAGAAACTCCAAATGAGTTAAAGGTCAAGTAACACGTGGATTGGATTGCAACAGCTTCTGAATAGCTTATCATCACAACTTCAGTCGCTCAAAGCATTGCTTCACACGGTGAGGGTGCGAAACGTTCCAAAAATGGGCCTTATTTTTCGAGAACACAAGTTTGTCCCTAAATTTTGAGGCCACGCTTAGCGCTGCGGAAATAAAAATGCAATGGGGAAATAGAGCATCGTCGAAAGTACCAGAAAATAAGGTTTTTAAATTTTTTAACTCATAGCTAGCTCTGTGACAGGCCTAAAAATCCATTAAATTGCCGCTAAATTAGGTGGTTACATTCATCGCCAGAATTGTGACACATAAAGGCCACAGATTGTATCGGCTTCGAAACAAAAAAATGGAGAGAAACGTCTGGTTTAACAACCTATCAAGGTCCGAAGACCCCAAGGTCTGCAGATCTCTCGGGGCAGCCATACTAACCTGAATACGATATTCAGCTGTAAATGCTTATTGTTAACAGCTATTATAAATGTGGTAGCACCAAACAATGTATCTTGGGAGTAGCTTTCGAATGATATATAACAAGCCCCAATAAATTCCTACGCTTAAGGGCAGAGGTTAAAAAATTGCTTTTTTGACGATTCTGGAATGAACCATCACGTCACCGTGTGCGATTTCGGAATTTTGATCGTTTCTTGTCCATAGTAAGAAGTAGTATGGGCATGTTATATATCGTTCGATAGCTACGTTGAAGCTACATCGTTTGGTGCTATCAAATGTGCAATAATCTTTAACAGTAACGACTTATAGCCAAATATCTTATTCAGGCTGGCATGGCTGCAGCAGCCGGACCATGGGGTTTGAAGTCTTGAAACTCGTCTAGCTTGTTGGACTGTGCGTTTATCTGACTTCCTCGTTTCCAATGCAATGCAATACGTGGCTTATTTACATCACATTTAAGTCAATGAATGCAACTATGCTGTTTAGGGGCAATTTTTAGGTATTTTTCGGCCTGTCACGCCGCCATCTAAGTGTTTGCAAATTTAAAAACCTTATTTTCTGGTACTTTCGACAACGCTCTATTTTTCTATTGCATTTTCACTTCTGCAACGCAAAGCGCGTCCTCAAAATTTAGGGACAAACTTGTGTGTTCGAAAAATGTGGCCGATTTTTGGAACATTTCGCACCCTCACCAAGTAAAGCAATGCTTTGAGCGACTGAAGTTCTCATGATAAGTTATCTAGAAGCTGTTGTAATCCTATCCACGTGTTACTTGACTTTCAACTCATTTGGGGTTTCTGCACCGGTCGTTTCAATTTGTGAAAAAATTCACTTTTTTCTGGAACGAAAAGTCGCTTTACCAAGAGATAGCGAATCTCTAAGGAGCTTAACATTTGTGCCTGACATATAATGTCACAGTGCTTTCCAACGATGTATAACACTGCGCTCTGCTGCCCTTCCTTCGGTTGTGTCCCGAGCCCTTTAAGCACGATGATTCAACAAGGAGAGGAGTAAAGAGAATATTGCACTCTTTCAATATCTCCATGCCCTGTGTCTCTGGTTTCAAAACAGCACGCGCCGGGAATATGGTTCAATATCTACTGTTCGGCATCAAACAGCTCAGAACACACTTACGTTTATTCCAGTGCCTCATGAAACATCAACAAAGTGGTGCAAGCTGGTATCGTTCTTTTATGCCAGTCAGCCAGGGAACCATATTTCTTTTATGCCCCTTGGGGCATTTTTCTTTCTTGTTAATGAATACACCGTCGCCGAAAATTGATCATCGTAATCACAGCGGCGTGAAAGACTTCTTTCCGTCGTCTTTTGTTTCCGCGAACACGGAACAGTGAAGTTTGCTTTGTGCGAATGAACACCACTGCTGTTACCATTCCAAGAATCGATGAAAGATCATGATTGATAAGTGATCACGTCAACTCGAAGTAGCCGTGAGTGAGAAATACAGTAAATTGCATTCGGCGTGAGTTGACGACGATTTGTGTTGATCACATGTCTGTAAATAAGCCAGCCACCGAATCATAAAGCATTGCTTCACGTTCACTCCTGTTGCGCGGTTAATTAGCTGACGAACGAGAATGCTAGCTGCTACTAATGCAGTTGTGCATGTCGGCAAGCTTCGGTAACGGCCACAGCGATTTTTTTCAAGCTTCCTAGCGGCCAAGTCTTCGGCTCCCGGAGCTGAACAGAAACCACAACAATGCATTGTAAACGCAGCCAGGCAATTGAGTACAGCGTGTGTGTTGTATACATCAAGCAGCCAGCGTGTAACGCTACACTGCGCGCACACACGCATGCGCTGCACCCAACATGTGGCTGGTAAAGAGGTACAATTTTAATACACGCGCAATGTTGTGTTGGGTCATAACTTGTGATAGGAATGACTCACTAATTTCGTCCAGCGTATCAAATGTTCCCCTAAGCCTGATGAACATCTTTCACTGAGGCCGAAATTTTGTGAAATACTGCTATCTAAATATACAGCTCCGTCTGTGGCTTCCGTTATTTGTGGCTCTCGGAGCCACAGACTTGGCCGCCAGCGAGCATGAAAAAAATCGCTGTGGCTGTTGTATCAGGCGTCTTATGACTATCCAATCAAGGTATAGCAGCAAAGTAAGTGCCCTCCAAATGGGGCAGTTTTGTGAGTTGTCTGGCACAATCGTCTTTCTAACGCATGATTTCAAACAAGGTGGATACTCAAAAGTACCTTCTGCAACCGAAACTGCAACGAAGCGAGCAAAGCGGGAAGAACTGTCGGCGACCGCCGTCTGTTTAATGCGTACAAAAAACACCTATTGTATGCTCTGCCCTTCAAAATGGCAGTTTAAATGTCCCTGTTGTTTGTCATATTGATGGTTAACGTGCTCCAATGAGTTCATAAGTGTTTAAAAATGTCGCGCATTTTTCTCACGAGTATGCTGGGAGAACAACAATAGCAATCTTCCATATAAATATGTACCTTTGTTGCCTCACCACGCTTTCCAGCAAGAGCAATTTAACAAACTTATCATTGTGTAAATTTAGTGTCCATAAGCACTGTGGTGATGCAGTACGTTGAGCAGGGTTTGGGAAAAAACGTTATTTTTCAAAAAATCGTTTTTTTTAAAAACGTTTTTTTAAAAAGAACGTTTTTTAAAACGCCCAGATGGCCAAAATATGCCCCAAAAAAATTGGAAAACGCTCATGTTGGGAAGAAAATGTGGTTAAATGAAGTATAATTCTATGTGTTCTGAGGCAAAATAAACGGGTTTCAACCCTTTACTAGCGAGTTTATATCCCATATCAGACCCGCATCATGGCACCGACTTTGGCCGGGGTCATCATTGAAAGTCAAACTTCGTATATCGACGTATCTCGACAAAGTAAAAATTGGTCGAAAATTTTTTGAAAAAAAATGGAGCAAAAAGTTGATTTTCCTTGATAATTAGGGTACTTTCCCTGAAAAAATCAGGGAAAATCAAGGAAATTCAGGATTAAAAAAACGAAAAACGACCCAGGCGTTTTTTCTTAAAAAACGTCGTTTTTTAAGAAAAACCGCCGTCGTTTTTTTTGCCCGACCCTGACGTTGAGTGCCGTAATGTTGCGCCCTGTTTCGCACTGTTTTGGCAGACAGGCCGAATGACTGACTTCGTGGATGATAACCAACAGGTCGACAAGATTTCTGGAAGCATGCGCGCTTCTTGATGGCTGCTGTTGCGATGAAACACTTGCTGTATACCTGGTTTGGATCGAGAAAAAAATGAATGAAAGAAAAATAAAATGAGCTGTCTGACAAATCCACATTTTTTCAATGCAAACGAAACGAGGTGTTCACATAGGTAACCTCGATTCAAATATGAAACATCGATTTGAGAAAATCTAGATGGAACCAACGGTGAAAATCATTTTCGGATTGCGTCCTCTAGATCAGGGATCAGCGAGCGTACTGTATAGATGAACATACAAAAACGGTCGATGTTTGTGCTTGAGGACTCAGTAAACTTTATCTTAGAAGGATCGCTGAAAGGACAGCCAGTTTCACTTTCGCGGGACTACAATATGTGGTTGCTGTCAAATCGTCTGCAAAAGCGAGCGAACGATGTTATTCTTTCAATGTGTACAATGAAATTAAACATCGATTTTCTGGTGGTTCAGTGAGCCCCTGACCAAATGCGAAATGCGAAATAGTAACTAAAGCAGGCGTTTACAATTGAGATTGGTCTGTGTGCATCGAGCAATAAGTGATGGAACTTAAGCAGGCATCTGCGTAGCTTGAATCAAATCGGGATTGGTTGTTATCTGTTTGGACATACTGTAAATCATCGGTTTCAAACTAATTTTTTTGGTCAGCGGATGCATGCAGTGTGCTTTATGATCTCGCAGGATACCTGGGTGGGAACGCTAGTCTTCCAAACTGAATTTGAGCAAATGAGATGCACCAGCAAGTATATAGTGCAGGGAAATGCATAATACTACAACGTACATGTAGCCAACGGCGGAATAAGAAGTACAGTTCGGGTAAGAAAACCAACGAAGAACGTTATGCATCACGTTCTACGTGTACCTATTTGGATAACGTGTGAGAGGATACCATTGTCCAGGTGCGAACATCTGCAGCCACCTGCATACATTACCTCACAGACGAGGAAAACGACTCTGATGGCACGAGAGGCTCGCACACTCGGTCTATTTCAAGCACCATCAGTATGCAAGTATATGTATTATTATTACTGCACAAAAAACACTCCAAAGTTCGAAACGTCATTTTTATTAAACGTCGATATGGCAAACGGAAGGCAAGCACTTCATCAAAGAAGAGCAGGAGGAGGAACTGCTATTTGACAAGCTCTTCTGGTTTTTATCGGATATAAATAAGAAAAAGTGATGACGACTTTGAGACGCAATACGAGTCGGAAAGCCTATCGGAAAATCTGTGATCTTGGAGGAGCGGATCAACATCTTTTCCGAGCAGCCATCGCAAACTGGTTTTCAGATTTGTGACAAAGATATTATTTTTATTCATGCAGGCTCTTCTCGTGCTATATGTATACCTGCATCTGGTCACAATTTGAACCTCACGTTTTATTCGCGTCAGTGGAAAGGCCGTATTGATAGCGCTTGCAGTATTTGTTATTATCACCTTTGTTCAATATTGATATCCATTTTCGAACAAAACTTACCGGCCTTTTCCACACAAAACCCGGGGCTCTGAGTGGAAATTGGTGGAAAATGGATTCCCCATTAAGCAAAGAAAAAAATTCGATTGCAGCTGGGGATTTTAGTGAACGATGCAACAACAGTAAGTTTTTACTTGTTTTGGCTTCGTTTTCACATGCGAGCAAGCACCACTTGGTTAAATTGACATCCAGAAAAACCACGCGCCCCAAAAGCAAAAGGAAATTAAAGTTCGATCGTTTTGGTCGCTGATACCATGTGCGATTAGTTATTTTGTGGGCTTAGTCCAGAAAAATTACTCAACTTAGCACACCCCGGCAGGGTTGGGCAAAAAAAAGCGACGGCGTTTTTTCTTAAAAAACGACGTTTTTTTTAAAAAAACGCCTGGGTCGTTTTTCGTTTTTTTAAATCCTGAATTTCCTTGATTTTCCCTGATTTTTCAGGGAAAGTACCCTGATTATCAAGGAAAATCAATTTTTTTGTCCCATTTTTTTCAAAAAATTTTCGACCAATTTTTACTTTGTTGAGATACGTCGATATACGGAGTTTGACTTTCAGTGATGACCCCGGCCAAAGTTGGTCCCACGATGCGGGTCTGATATGGGAGCTTAGCAACTCGCTAGATAAGGGTTGAAACCAGTTTATTTTGCCTCAGAACACATAGAATGACTTAATTTAACCACGTTTTCTTCCCAACATGAGCGTTTTCCAATTTTTTTGGGGGCATATTTTGGTCATCTGGGCGTTTAAAAAAAACGTTTTTTTTTTAAAAAACGTTTTTTAAAAAAAACGATTTTTTGAAAAAAAAACGTTTTTTGCCCAACCCTGCACCCCGGGGGCTTCGTGTGGAAAACTCCGGTATTTGGCTTCGTGTGGAAAACTCCTTACACACACACACACGGAGAGATAACATACACACGTATATATGTAGTCAAAGATAAGGCGTCGAACAGAACGGGCACCTTGGTTGTAGAATAATGTTTGCAACAAACAAGAGATAAGAGTTTGTTTGTATTGCAAGTGTGTCACTTTTTGGGTAGTTCGGTCAGTTGTGCTTGGGTTGCTTCGCAGCTCCAACATCACGTTCACGTGCGTAGAACTTCTTTTCAAAAGCGCACATCTGCGCCCTATCGTTTTTATATTTGATCTTTCTTTGAGCATGATCCAAATCCTACGGGACAGGTAGCCGCTGTGCTCATAGAAGTTTTATGATACTATCTATTCAGCCGAAAAGAAGGGTTAGCAATTTTTGGTTGTGTACGACATTTTTTGAAAAGTTCTTGCTGTGTTCCATTTCAGAGAGCAGAACACACAAATGACCGCCGCTGAGACTACGACCATTCACCACAAAATAAAATGAGCGACGTCGAAAAGAATATTGCTTCACACGGGTCCGTTTGTTGCACAGTTGCAAGGTTGCTGTTGCAGGAAAAACTGGATGATTAAGAGTTTGTGGGTCTGTGCACTGTGCATCACAGCAGAAACGGCAATCACAATTGCGTATGTACTGTATATGACCAAAAACTTTGCGTCCAAGGGCAGACACTTCGACAGCTCAGTTGATAGAGCAATGCCCCGGTTAGGAGGAGGACCTGGGTTCGAGCCCCAGTCGAAGAAAGCCATTTTTTGTTCACAAAGGATTTTGGAATGTACATGCGCTCCCCGCCCGTTATTATGATTACGAGTTATCAAGACTAGTGACGCAAGTGCGCAAGAGAACCTAACGCACCTTGTTAGTTCACACCAACAATCCGCTCACTGCGCATCGCGACCGAGTGGGCGAATACTAATGGATGACGTATGCGGAGGTCCGCTTGGGAAATACGCCCTCCATTAACCATTTTTAACGTGTCTTGTCTGGAGAAAATCACATGCTTAGCGTCACGGTGGGAACAGCGTTTGTTTGGAACAGGATACAAACAGCTGACCTTTGGCCTTTGTGGGCTCTTTGCCACAAGCACACTCAAGGCATTCAACGTGTTTTCAAGTGCATGCGGCAAATCGGAAACATTCTGCAAACTGCAAGGCCTCTATATTCCGCGAGCGCTGACCATCGCAAAAAAGCAAATTGCCAGGGACCAAATATGGACGGCGTTTTCGAAGAGCACGATTGCCACGTGGATGGGTCATCTAGTCTGCCTGATTCACAAAGGATGCGTTAGGTGAGCACCATGCAGTATATAAAAGCACCGAAATGTCACCCCAGACTGTTACGTCAAGACATTGGTTGGAAGCGTTCTCCGAATTGGTATCGGTATCCAATGGGTGCAAAAAAAGTTGACTGCGGTCAATATGGACCGTTACATTATTTAAATACCACCCGACAGAAATTATTGAAACTTTGAAATCATCTTCGAAAACGCTTGTGTTAAAAATAATATTGTCTCGAGAAAAGCCTCCACGGACGCGCAGCAACGGGTCACAGTTTACCGTTCGTTTAGAAAACTGAGTCTGTTCAATCAGTCAGCTTGACGCCTTCATTTCTAAGGTCGCACGAAATTTGTTGCATACTAATCTATTTCTGGTGCTGTGTGTCAACTTGAACGTGAATTAACCAACGGCATTTAATCTTGCACCATCATATGCGTCTTGACGAGCGGATTCGATTGATATATGGTTTCAATGGCATGCGACGTATAGTCCATCCATCAGCTCCTGGCACTTTTGCTTGGGAAGTTCACGTTCCGTTGTGAAAAATTGTTCCTCCGTAAGGCAATGTCAGAGAAAACGGCGCACAAAAATAAAATAAAAACCAATTTATCTTTTATTTCTTTTTCGTAGGCCAACCGCAACCGGAACGGCACTGGATCCTGTCAAGCATTTCAGCTGACAAAAAGTGTCATGAGCTGATGGATGGACTATACTGTTTTCTCACGAGCTTCTAAAGTTTCGAATGCGTGTAAATTATGACGTTCATCTTGTTGGAGGGTAGTTTGACCTGAATGCACAATTTACAGTTCACATGCTCCTTCGCAGTCGCTGCAACCTTCAGCTTCATGTTTGCATGCTGTGAGTGCGTACCCATGAGACAAAAATGTAACCCAAGTTTGAGTTTCCCAACCCATGTTAACAGCACACGCGAAACTGCTCGTTCCCTCTTAACTATGGGACGCTGAGACATGAGGTATTGTCGCAGAATGAGGTACAGGGACGTGA
>JASAMV010001257.1:0-15231 GCA_030248065.1 Rhynchonema sp. JSB1_4
CCAAACCACATTAAACCGCGCCAACCTCGCAAACCTGAACTCGAACACAAATTTTACCACTTTTTGGGTGACCAAAAAACCCGTTTTTACAGGGTGGACCAATCTGAAGTTTTCACAACTTTCAAAGCCGCAAACAGGCTCTCCAAACCAATCAAAATATCAACCAAAACAAGTCACACACGGTCAGAATAATGCTCACAAAAACACTAGTTGTCCGACTAACCACCAAAAACTAAGTGAAACATCACCGGCCGTTTTCTCGCGATAGAAGCGATATTAATTTTTTGTACATAGATGGGCACGGTCTCCACGACTAGACGAATCGAACGATATACGACTTGCCCGGCCTGATTCAGGATCCTTTGCGCGGTTGTCAACTGTCGCACTTTATGTGGCCGCCGGAGACACAAATTTTCGGGTGGCTGAAAAACACATTCCTACTTGGTGGATCGAGCTGAAATTTTTAGCGTTTTGTAACGGCTGGACTCCCACTCCAAAACAATCAAAACATCATTAAAAACCAATCACACGTCACCACGCCAGAACCCCCGTTTTTAACACACAAGGTATAGGCAAAAACCACTAAATCCAGCCTGGTGATGTTTCACCTGAACGAAAAAAAAATTTTTTTCCAGAAAGATTCATTCCATCGAACTGTCCTTCAGATAGACATACTAAAAACCCCACAACGCAAAACCGCGATCGTTCGGTCCCCAACCAAGGTATACGGAGGTTAACGGCCGTTAACCCCGTGATTTGGGGGGACCCCCCCACCCCCCCTGGTGGTGCACAGGCACATTTATGCACGTTTATTGTTCGTTCAGAGCACATAATATGCCTCTAATTGACGAAGAGACACGAATAAATGCGATTGCAAGCGAAAAAACATCCTTTCAATCCCATTTTTAGGGGTTTTTGGGGTATTTCTGGGAACAATTTTTCAGGTTCGGGTCAGTGAATTAATAGAGGCCCCCCCCGGCATAGAGCCCCCCCGTAATAGAGCCCCCCAAAATGGGGTCAGTGAATTAATAGAGCCCCCCTTCTATTTAGGTTTTTACGGTAAATTAGCCCTTAACCCGCCCCGATTTTTTCCACCTACCGTAAAAACCTAAATAGAGGGGGCTCTATTAATTCACTGACCCCATTTTGGGGGGCTCTATTCCGGCCGGGGGCCTCTATTAATTCACTGACCCAAACCTGAAAAATTGTTCCCAGAAATACCCCCAAAAACCCCTAAAAAGGGGTTTGAAATGATGTTTTTTCTCTTGTAATCGCATTTATTCGACCTATCCGTCAATAAGAGGCAGTGTAGTTCCTGGTCCGGAGGGGGAACAGACGTACCCTCCACTATTTTCGGAGGGGGAACAGACGTACCTACCTGGGGGGGAAGGGGGGGGAAGTCCCAATTTGGGGGAGGACGGAAAAATTTCATTTTTTGAGGTCGAAAAATTGGACTATTTTTGCCTTCTTTTGCGAAAAATCCCCTATAAAAAGGGTATTTTGGCGTTTTTTGGAGGTTTCACTTAAAGTTTACCTATTTTTGGCCTAAAAATGCCTATTTTAGGCCTAAATTTGCCCATTTTAGGAAAAAAATTGGGGGAGCAGACGTACCCGGAGGGGGAACAGTGGGGCAGGCGTACCTCGGAGGGGGAACAGACGTACCCGAGGGGGGGTCCCCCCCCTCCCCCCCCCAGGAACTACACTGATAAGAGGCGTATTATGTGCTCCGAACGAACAACAAACGTGCATAAATGAACCTGTGAACCAGTGTAGTTCCTGGGGGGGGAAGGGGGTCCCCCCCTAAGGTACACTAACCGCCGCGACCAAGGTACACTAGTACACTAACCGCCGCGCCAGGTACACTAACCGCCTCAATTTTTGCCTAAAATAGGCAATTTTAGGCCTAAAATGGGTGATTTTTAGGTCGATGTTGTCAAAAGTCGCCAAAATACCCTTTTTATGGAGAATTTTTTCCAAAAAGGGCAAAAAATCGGTCAAATTTTCTACCTCAAAAAGTGACTTTTTCCTGAATTTAGGTCTTCCCCCTTCCCCCCAGGTAGGTACACTAACCGCCGCACGGAAGAAAGGGGTAGGTACACTAACCGCCGCGCCGGACCAGGAACTACACTGCTGTGCACCACCATCAAGCCTTAATACACTACTGTGTAAGGGGATGTTACTTAGGAGGGGCTCTATTCCGGGGGGGCTCTATTAATTCACTGACCCCTTTTTGGGAGGCTGTATTACGGGGGGGCTCTATTCCGGGGGGCTGTATTTAGGTTTTTATGGTACATTTATGCACGCTTGTTGTTCGTTCAGAGTAATACGCCTCTTATTAACGAATAGACACGAATAAATGCGATTACAAGCGAAAAAACATCCCTTCAACAAACCCCTTTTTAGGGGTTTTTGGGGGTATTTCTGGGAACAATTTTTTAGGTTCGGGCCAGTGAATTAATAGAGGCCCCCCGGCAGTGTGGTGGCAGGCCAATCGACCCAAGATACCCTGGGGAAGGTTTCGGACTTACTCGAGATACCCCCAGAGGCTACCCAAGATACCCCTATGGTCCGTCAAAAGGCGAAAAAAGGCCGTTTTTTGCATGCAATTTTACTGGAAAATTGGCCTAAAAATGGGTATTTTTTGACATTTTTGCCGAAAATTGGCCTAAAATGACCATTTTTGGGTGTTTGCGCGCGGAGCGCGCGATTTTTGGGGGTCCCGAGGTCGAAAATCACCTATTTTTGCCTTTGAAAACCATAAATCTACTTACTCGAGATACCCTTTGGGGTCGGCTCGAGATAGATACCCTTCCCCCCATCCCCCCCTAAGGGTTGACTCGAGATAGATACCCCTTAGGGGGGGAATCCCCCCCCCATCCCCCCAGCCACTACAGTGCCCCCCGGAACAGAGCCCCCCGTAATAGAACCCCCAAAATGGGGTCAGTGAAATAATAGAGCCCCCTTCTATTTAGGTTTTTACGGTACCCCTGGGTGAAAAAGATCAAGATACCGGGTGCAAGTACTGGGGCACACCACTGACAGTATCTCATCTCCTACTCGCTAGTACAGTATCTGGCCCGCCCCCGCGTCTGGGTGGGTACAGTATCTTGTACCCCCTATTTTACCCCATTTTTGCCCAGTTACTGATACTGAATACTCTAGTTAAAAACGGCTAAATTCGACAAAAATTGACAAAAAGTGTAAAATTTGCGCGCTAATTGCGCAACAGCGCTGGTCAGACCGCCCAATCAGTTCACCAGACAGAAGAAGCGAAAACTCTCTGGCCTACTGAATCTGCTACTATAGTAAATTTCCAAATTCGCTGCCGCACAGTAAAGTACGCCCTATAGTTAATGTCAAGTTATAAACCCGAACGCTAACCATGCGCGGTTCTGAAACATTGCGCGCAGCTGCCTGGCTGGCTGGCAAGCTGCCCGTGTGTTGACTGTTGGCTGTCTGAATGTTTCACAAGTTGAATTTCGGGTTTAGAACCTGACATTAACTATGGGGCGTACTTTACTGTGTGGCAGCGAATTTGGAAATTTACTATACTGTAGTTAATTTTCAGCCTGGTGTCCGCGACGACGACGACGACGTTCAAATATAATAGCGAACCAACTATTCCAAACCTTTATTGCATCCCCAAATTCCACAAAAACCCAATTAAATTCAGAGAAATATCAGGAGCAAGTAAAGCAACCACTAAACCACTAGCCGAACTACTACTATACATTCTAAAATTCTTCAAAAATCACTTTATAGCGTACACTAAAAAATCAGAACACAGATCAAATAAAAAACTATATATCTCGGTAGATAACAGTTACCAAGTCGCTAAAACAATACACGATAAATTAAGCAATCGACATATATACAGTGCAGCTTCATACGACTTCAGCACTTTATACACAGAACTAAAACATGACACCATACTTAAAGCAATGAATTTCCTAATCACATTACTTTGTAATAACCAAAAGCAAAGTATAGCCGTACCATACAATTACAATTACAGCAAAATATTCTACTGTGATGACACTTTTACGTCACAACGACATATTACATTTCATAAAACCAACATTATAAAATTAATTAACACCGTTCTTTCACAATCTTACATCTCTGTGGGAAATATGATTTGGCATCAAATAAAAGGAATACCAATGGGAGGCAACGCATCTTCATTACTTGCAGACCTCACCCTCAGCGCAGAAGAATTCAAATTTCTTTCGCAAAAAAAACAAAGGAATATACATTGACACACCAATATTTAGATATGTAGATGACACGTTAGTCATAAACTATAATTTTGATAAAATACATGAAGAAATCTACCCAAAAGAACTTAAGCTCAATAAAGAAGCATCACACAACACTATTAACTACTTAGATCTAACAATTGAAACAAAAACGCAAAAAATACACTTATATGACAAAACAAATCACTTCAAATTTTGGATAAGCAAATACTTTGATGCAGATTCATGCGTACATTCTAGACTAATCAAAGGTATGATCACTGGACAATGTATCAGATTCAACAGATTACTCGCTACTAAAGAACAATGGCTAGAAGCTGTTACACACATGTGTAGGAAACTTATAGAAAGAGGATTTAAAAAAACAGCTATCATTGACATCATACTACACTATCTAACCAGATATAGAAAACAATTGTGGAAATACAACCTACTTAACAAAAAACTAATTCATAAACACATAATTAAAAAACTCACCACAGCTATCTAAACTGGGTAATTGTGACTCCCCGTTTTTTTTAGAAAACACCCAGTTTTGTCATAAACAGCATTATGTTTTACTCATATTACTTATCGACATTGCAACAGTAATACAATTTACAATTTATTAATTTTTTAAATATTTTTTTTCTCTAAAAAGACAATTTTTTCTTTTTAAAATTTGTCATTTTTACTAAGTGAGTTTCACATGGCGATTGTGCTATTCGGCTGACGAGCGGGGGGCACAACGTCACGCCGATGGTCTCGAATACCCCGCGAAACCTAGGCGTAGACAGGACTCCAAATTAATTTTTTCAATAATTTGCTAAATACAACAGTCACACAATGCTCTCGCATCCCTTATAAACCCGAACGCTAACCATGCGCGGTTCTGAAACATTGCGCGCAGCTGCCTGGCTGGCTGGCAAGCTGTCCGTGTGTTGACTGTTGGCTGTCTGAATGTTTCACAAGTTGAATTTCGGGTTTAGAACCTGACATTAACTATGGGGCGTACTTTACTGTGCGGCAGCGAATTTGGAAATTTACTATACTGTAGTTAATTTTCAGCCTGGTGTCCGCGACGACGATAACAAATACGATACAACCGTAATGCCTGATTCGCCGAAAGTGAATTCATTAGACGAGGAGAAGATTCGTCTGCATCGACCAACGCGGTCGGATGACAGCCGGGAGGTGACGCTGGACATGTTCGCCCCACCGCCCACCAACTGTAAACAGAAAAGGTCGCCGAAGAATTTGCTCAAATGCTCGTCGCCACCGACGAAGTTGAATGGCCGACAGAATGACTCGTTCTGTTTGTCGTCGATTGGCGACCAACCGTCCTCTCCTGCACTGTTTGCACCCAATCAGTCGCCGCCGCCCCCCAATTCGGACACTTGTTTGTCGCTCACAGGTTGGTTGCTTTCTGGGCTGAGATTTTCCACTCACAATCAGTGTAGTGGCTGGGGGGGGGATGGGGGGATTCCCCCCCTAAGGAGTAGGTACCTTGCAACCACCCCTTGGGGGGGGATGGGGGGGGAAGGGTAGGTACCTTGCAACCACCCCGGAGGGTACCTTGCAAGTTGCAACCATCAATTTATGGTTTTTATAGGCAAAAATGGGTGTTTTTCGACCTCAAAACCCCAAAAATCGCGCGCTCCGCGCGCAAACCTCCATATAATAGCTATTTTGGGCAAATTTTCGGCCAAAATGCAAAAAAGTACCATTTTTTCGGCCAATTTTGCAGAAAAAAGCATGCAAAAAACACCCTTTTTTCGGACCCCAGGGGTACCTTGCAACCTTCTGGAGGCTGGGTAGGGGGGTACCTTGCAACCATCTGGATCCATCCCCCCAAGGGTACCTTGCCACCATCTGCCTGCCACTACACTGCTCACAATAATAGGAAAGTACCCGCTCAGCTCACCCAGCCAATAAACTGCAGTTTCTTGAATGTCTGTTGACATCATCTGTTCCTCACGTTCTCGTGAACGATATCGAAGCGGACATTTCTAGCAAAAACGCACAGTCTTCCCCAGTGGTATTGCACGTGTATTGTAGCTGAATAAATGTCAGAAAACTGCCACAACAGACAGGAGTACCGAGTTTCACAAATCACAACCAAATCAGAATGGAGTAGGTAAATGACTGGATCACGTTTCTTCAATAGTAAATTTGAATTATCATCGGCACAAACAATACAATACTTCAGTAGATGCAAGTGCACGCGTACTGGCGGACGAAAAAAAACGTTTTTTTTTAACGAAAACAATCTAAAAACCCCGTTTTTCCGAGACCCGAATACTTTTCCATTTATTTTTCAAGGCGTTTTTTATCGGTTTTCTTGTTTTACTTTTTCCCAAAAATTGTAACACAAAACCGATGAGTTTTTTGGTTAGGGTCAAATTCTGGTCGGATGTTCGGACCAAAATTTTCTGTGAAACCCTACGTTTGTGTCATGTGCTCATATTTTGTGCCCAAACGCTTCACCTTTTTTGACGGATCACCAAAAGGAAAAGTATTGGAAAAGTATTAAAAAAACGTTTTTTTTTTCGAAAAAAAAACGTTTTTTTTTCAACGAAAAATAAAGAGCGGTGCCAGTATAAGTGCACGTCAAACGTAACAACCCCAAACACACTCCCCAATGATTGCAGACGACGAGGGTTCACCCCCTCCCCACCCAGTCCGTCACTACCGGCGCAGTCCCGAGCGTTTGGTGGTCGCATTCCTCTTTCTGTTCATATCCGCTTTCCTCAACTTCTTTCTGCTCGTCATTGTGCACGACGTTGTGCCCAGATACGAAGCACTACCCGATCTGGTCTTTATGGTTAGTTCATCCCATGTGGCTGCGTGTTGAATTTTCTCGTAACATGCGCAACTGGGTCAGTGTAACTTATAGGGCGGTTTTACACAGAGGTTGGCATAAGTGTTGATCATCTTATTCTTGAGTTCGTTTAAAAAAACAACCATTTTTGATATTTTTGGTTCTGATATTGAGTCACCGAGCGTAAACATTTGCCTTGGCTGAAGACAGTTTCAGTTCAGTTAATAAGCAGCGTTCGTCACAATCGTAAGTACCTGTTAAATACACACGTGCCAGTAGGTCTCAGGCAATCATGATTGAAAATCACGTGACCAAGCAGACATATCCGATCGTGATCTGATCACCAAGTTTGATGTGACACCTGTCCATCCAACGCATCATTCCTCAACAACCCTTCGTTGCTTTGCATTGCAGCTAATCCCACAACAACGCTGGGCGTGGCCGGCAGGTGACATTCTCAGCTTTATGGCCAGCACTATCTGCATCACACTGTTGGTGTTCCACAAATATCGGTGGATCGCGTTTCGTCGCGCATTCTCTCTGTTTGGCATCATGTTCGGACTTCGGTCGTTCTGTCTCGGTACCACCTTTCTGCCGCCGTCGTTCGAGCACAGATACGAGACGTGCTTTCCACAGGTCGGTCTGCTATCTGGCATTGTCGTTTTCAATTACCCTGATTGTGGTGACCGTCTATCTCGTGCAACACCCCACAATATCGACTGATATTTCACGTCATGGTGGTCATTCGCTGCGCAACTTCCATCACATACTACATCATTATACGTTATACTATCACAACATGTATCTGAGCATTTGAATTTGTTATGGTGTGTGGAGGCGTGTGGTAGCCGTGGTGTGCTCATCTTTGTTATCAGCAAATGTGCCGCCACGTATGTTTGATATTAAAAAACTTGATGTTAGCTGGGCTCCGTGTTCGTTATGTTGATGTGCCCGTGCTCTGGTGCCAGTTTGGGATGATTAATCTCCTTGTTTTCAACGCAGTTATCACAACGTTACCTCTTTTTACACAGCACCGCCTAACCAACCTTCCGGCTGCAGTAATAATACAGCGCACACACTTTCAGCAGACATAAATGTAAACGTTTTTGGTGTCGTCGAGAAAGTGGTGTCACCCTTATCTGTTCATGTCGGCTACTTACTGTACTGGTGGTGGCATTGGCGAACTTTTATTGACGGCAGTAACGGTTGCGTGCGGGTTGCGTCAACAACAAAACTATTGTACCCTTTTTGTACAACACTAAAAACACAATGATAACACTAAATTTTATGTGTGGGGCCGACTCTATGTGAAAGTGTTTGGATTGGATATGTGGGGTTTTGCGTTTAGTCCTTTAATATAATTTTGAATCTCTTTATGTTTGTTCGTTAAGGAACAGTGACTGTGATCGGAATACATAAAAATAGGGTGGCCGGACCGAGTGTCATTTGAACACCTTTTTGGATGAAATTGAAAAAGTTTTGACGCGTCAAGGGGATGAATTACTTTTGGTAATGCGTTTTCTAACGCCACAACAAGTAGTGTTCGGTGGTAGATGAAGTGACCTAAAGTGTGTTTATGTTGTTTGCTGTAAGTACTACCGTCAAAAGTTTGCGATTGCACCATGTGCTTTGTGCTGTCCAGTAAGTAGTCAAGAGTTTTTGAGTATAGTCACTAACTGCCTGGCTGACTATTGACTTCAATGCAGAATGATTCACAACGACGTTTAGTTTAGAGTTTGGACACAAAAAACGGTGCCGCACGCATACCAACAGAGTGAGTAGGTAGACTTGACTTGACACTTACAAACCACGTATGTCAGTTAGATGGGGGACGGGACACTATAGTAAGACAATTGTGCTCGCTCACTTTTGTTTCGTCGGTCGCCGGCTAAAGACACCATTGAGAGCTGTAAGCAAGCATTTTTTCTCGCATCGCGCTTGGCAAAACTGTAACATCTATATTTTTATTTTGTTCAAGGATGAATTTTTGCATTGTTTTTGTGCGCGCATCTGTTGCGTTATTGGTTGTACTGTGTGTGGATGAGATTAGTTGTTGGGACGAGAGAAACGGACAGTTGCGCGTGTTTGCACAGTCCAACAATTGTGTAAGTGTAGTGTCCGTTGTGATTTGGCTTTCAAGCGTTGCACATTTGTGCATAATGACGTCTAAAGTTATATAATTCGATACAGATCAACGTTGATGTATGGCCTAATTGCGTCTCGAGATCATGCTGAAGTGCAAACTAGGTGTATCAGTCTTCATGTGAATACGTGCCCTGTCATCTAAGAAACGCCAATAGTTGGTGATTTACAGTCTGTGTCGAACTGTCCAATGCATTTATCGTACCAAAACCGGTCTTTGACTTTCTTGAAGTGAATCACCGTGCATTATTTTACGCGGAAATGAATATTGTAAACATAGTGGCCAACCTTGGCCCAACGTGTGGCCCACGATAAACACGAGAAAAACAATGATGCATTTTGTTGCTGCAACAGGCGCGCTATGACGTATGCTGTTGGAAGAGCTTTGAGGCAGGGATTGGCAAGATGGAAATGTTTACGAAGATGTGCAGACTGCAGAATTTAGTGGAAGCAAAAGGGATTTTTATGTTGTTCAATTTTAAGCACATTTACGTGGGGTCTGTCGTGTCAAGTGAAATTATTATCAGCTCAGTGATTTTATTTTCGAAATTTAATGTTTGCCATTGAAATTGTGTGTGGGTCGAACTTTTCCGAGCTGTTCTACTGTGTGAAAGCACGTCACACACATTGTGGGTGCGTTTTTTTGTCGACAGAACATGTGTTTCACTTGCCTTTGTGGGACAAGTGTTAGTATAATCGTGTTATAGCAATTCGGCAGTGCTGAAATTTTTCTCATTTTTCCACATACAGCCGGGTGCTGTAAAATATGTCTCGTTCAATTTACTGCGTGTATGGGGGCATAATTTGCGATTCTGACACACAACTGTCTCCCTCCCTTCCTGCATGTAAACTTTTCGTATTGGTAAACGTAACGGGTGTGCGCAGTTTTTTTCGGGGAAGCACATACAATTGTGGGGACTGACGCAACGCATTCATGTATCTTGAAACGTTGCGCTTTTCAATCTTTCGCGGAAAATGTCCATCAGAAAATGAGAAACACACACAAGGTGAGAAATAATCTGAGGGAAGTAACGCGCAAAAAATGGCCTGGGAACTACTATTAAACAGTGTTTTCTTTGGCCGTTTAGTGCATTAGCACTGGCGATGTGCTATGAGTCTTGGTGCCCGTCTGTGAAACCAGAACGAAACTGGTAAAGCTCGCTTTAACACCATTACTTTACCCCATTGTTTTTTTGCAGAACAACTGGACGCAAGTGGACATTATGGATATTGGGCGTCGTTTCATGTCCTATATGGTCACAATGGGCCTGACAAGTGGCCAGAATCAAATCTTATGCGGCGACCTAATGTTCTCTGGTCACACGATCGTGTTTTCGATGACCTACTTCTTCACCAGTCACTACTGTCCGGCCAAACTGTGGTTCTGGCTTAGATTCATCATGTGGCCGTGTTGCTATGTCGGCATGGTGTTCACTGTGATCAGTGGCGGGCATTACACCATTGATATGCTGATCGCGTATTGGCTCGCTAGTCATGTCTTCTGGTCATATCATCACGTACGTTGTTATTTAGACAGGGGGTTTTTATTTTTGTTTTGTGGAACATCTGCGTGTTTGACGCCATCCGAGTCCTGATGAGTTGATTAGTGATGAAGATTGGTGCCTTTTCTGGGTCCTTTTCAAGGACGAAATGTTCGACTTGCTCCCTGGTTGCTGTGTTTTGTCATTGGTTCGAATTCTCGAAGGACAATTGTCAAGCGCGCGTGTAAGGCAGGCGCAGACCAGTTGCGTGCGTGCAAGGGTCTTCGGGAATTCTACACTTATTGTGTGACATCTGGCAGCTTGACATGATTGATTGAACACTCGCTCATCATCCACAATCGAACCTTATATCGCCCTATTATTTCCCAATCTCCAATCCGATTTGCAGATCTTTGAGCAAGCGCACAACGAGCGGATGGGCAAGCCATTGACCAACATCTGGTGGTACTACGTGTGTCACTGGCTCGAATCGGACGTACCTGATGGCCGATTACCCTGTGAATTGGACTGGCCCCTGCCCTGGCCACAATGTGCTATTGATGCGCTGGACAGTTGTAGCAGCAAGTTGCAACCACGATCAACTACGATCAGTCAGCAGGAATTGAATGATGATGACAGACGTATGCATGCTGCTGGCACTGTATAGGACTAAGCGATGTACAGGTGAGAATACAGGGGTTTTGGTCGATTGGGAGCAAAATGAATTCATGTTTGTTGTTTCACTTAGGCGTAGGCCGCCGATTGGTCAGGTCTTACCTGGTCATGTCACTTTGTGCGCTGACGATCGGTTTGCTGGTGTGAATAATTTCGGTTCGATCGGCGTGAAAATTGCTTGTTAGCTGGCATGAGTAGATTTCGTCGATGAAAAAGAATCACGTGCTAGGTCAAGGGAACACCGTACCTGACCGTTATTGCACACGCGTTGTGGTCAAGTGCTGAATGATTTAACGAAAATGTCTGCTTCTGTCTCACGATGCTAAAATATCCCACTCATTTCAATCTTTACATATCCTGTTGCACATGCAGGCTATCTCACGGTCGTATCGAGCTCGGTGTAATCATTTGTCGCCTTTCGTTATCAAGTATTCATTGGTTCAACGCAGCCGTATGGGTGCACCCGGTTGGCTGTTACTGTATAAAATGTAAATCAGTGAACAATATTAACTTGTATTTTATTAATTGATTGATAGACTGTGCAGCATGTTTGGGTTGTTGGTGTAGATAATTGTGATGGCAATGCAAAGCAGTTTTTTCGAGAACTTGATGCTGTATTTCCGTCACTTCTTGTTCTTGTGTGTGTTCCGTCGATCCGGCTAGGTACCATACTTACACCTCGAAAGTGCTCGCTTCTGATCAGCTTTAGGCGTCTATCACACTGTTTACTTATTATTACTTATAATTCTTTCAGTGAAACGCCGCGTAGATTTTAGAGCGAATTCCGTTCATATATGTATTCATATTATTATTGTGGGACTAGAATCTCGCTTTACCTGTGTCT
The DNA here is from genome assembly GCA_030248065.1 of Rhynchonema sp. JSB1_4. Lineage (NCBI taxonomy): Eukaryota > Metazoa > Nematoda > Chromadorea > Monhysterida > Xyalidae > Rhynchonema > Rhynchonema sp. JSB1_4. Next base: position 12,202 of record JASAMV010001257.1, read on the forward strand.
CAGCTCGCCAGCAACTGCTCTACATTATACTGATTTAGAAACCACACGTACAACTGATGGTAGATTAATAGTCTTTGAAACTTCGAATTTCGTTTGAAAATTTGCAGCTCTGTTTATGGTTTTTATCGAAATTTCATTGCAATCACGATGTTTTGGACAGTGAATTTAGAATGTTTGAGGCGCGCTTGGGGGACACAACAGTGGTGTCGTTGGGGGGGGGGGTGGTATCCCGTACCCGTATCTTGATTTTTTCACCCAGGAGTATCGGTATCCTGACTTTTTGTCCAGGGGTATCCTACCCTAAAATTTTTCCGAAAACCGTAAAAATTGCCAATTTTACCTCCAAAATGCTCTAAATCGCTTGCGGACGCAAGCATAACCCGCAGTGACCATTTTTTGTGCTTTCAGCACTGATTTTGCTCGATTTTTCTCCAAAAAATTGACCTTTTTTGAACAACCCCCCTGGGTATCCGAGATTTTTATTTTAGGGAGGAACCTCCCTGGTATCCGAGATTTTTCATTTTGGGTATCCGGTATCCAAAAATTTTGGATTTTGGGTATCCGGTATCCTGACTTTTTGATTTCCCAACGACACCACTGGGACACAGTGCATCTTTATAGCTGGCACGGTGGTCCAACGTATGTCCCAAACGTGCTGACGTTCTGCCACCTGACCCATGTTAGCTTTTTTATCGCAATGCAGTGCTGCTTGATATGTAAATCACACAAACCAATCTTGCCATCAATTTTTTGTTCGCAACAGTCTTGTCGCTGTGTTTCACAATTGCAAATGTCTGATATTGTTATTAACGATGTGCTGAGAATTTTTTCTATTTCGTAGTGGTTGTAGGCTTGATGCTTTTTTATTTTTTTACAAAAACAGCCATCGCCATCTGCACGGTGTGTTGTTTCTGTTTTTGAAATTCTATTGTGCAAGAATGTATTTCGCCTGTGTGCACATGACGTTCGTCGTTGTGAGTGTGTTTTTTACATTTCCTTCTCAAGTTTTTTGATAATGTTTTCTTGATTGCGGGCCCAAATTTGGTGACCAAACTACCTTGATGTCCGCTTGCTCTATTCTGTAATCGTGCATTTTATGTGTTGTATATTATTATGACTTGTACAGCAGTGAGTAAGAGATAATCCTTGGTTTATGGTTGAGCTTAGTTGTGGTAAAACAAGTTGGCACTGTACCATTTTCCAATTTGTACGGGTGTGTGTCGTTGGAGGAATAGAGTTCACGCCCGTTTTGTTTGATGTGCAGGTTATCTCAATTGATTGTTCTCTAAACTTATTTGGACTGCTCAGCTGATCGGATTGGAGTCAACGAACGTTAGCTTCTTGATTTATGCATTGTGTGCGAATCACAAACATGATATATTTGTTCTTGTATTATACGTTTGATTTTGGACTATTGCTGTGTTGATATGGTATAGGTTTTTGAAGATAGCAGGGACATGCGTTGCATGCAACGTATAACTTGAGTCTGAAATTTGAGAGCGTTTTTGTCTGATACAGCGCAGAACTTTGCTGTTGTACTATCAATCTGTAGATATCCCGGTAATAGAATATGTAGAGTATGTATTTGTCCAGTCAAAATTCTATAATGATCATTATTTTATACTTCAAATAATCTATCATGCTATGAGTGGCAATCCATTATGAAAACCATCAACAGTACACCACTGCAAAATAACGAAGTGATTATTTTTCTCCGTTTTTTGCTCGCAGGCCTCATTGAAATTTTGCGGTGTGAATCAACAAACCAGTGGCACATGTCTAATTACACGTTTATTCAATAACTGCACTAATTTCGCTGCACTTGTTGTTCTGTTGTGCGTTTTACACACCGGTCTTTTCACATGTCTATGAAGATTTTCATATTATTTGCTCCTGTTATCGTCTCGTTATGTATTTCGCTCCTGATTCAGTTTTCTTTGATATGAAACTACCATATGCTTGTACACATGCAATAAAATCGTATCCGGAGCCTTGAATTCAGATATTTCTCGACGCAAAATGCTGTCCAGGAAAGATGAGGGGTGCTACGAGGTACCCAGACAACACTGGGTCGTTGCGAGTATTCACCTCCATTTTGCTGGGCTCGTAATTCAGGAACACATAAAAGCGGATGTACCCATTAACTGGATCAGCTGGCTTGGTCGTCAGAGAAACCGCGTTTTTGTTCGGCTCAGGCTAATGAAAATCTGGCGTTAGCTGTTGTAGCAGCAAGGGGAGTTACTTTGTGTGTTTGTGCACAGCACGTTTCTGAGTGACTGATAGACTCAGTGCTAGACATTCACATGTGCCCGAGCCCAGGTACAGTTGGATTGGGATGCGGGAAAAAACTGTTTCAGTTCAGAAGATCACGGAGAAATGCAGTGAGACTTTCGTTCAAGCGTGTGGGAAAACAGGCTAACAATAGAACCTGTGATACAATAAAGCGAAAAGCTGAAATGTTCGGCCAACTAGCTTGCCACTGGGGTAGAAAACATACTGTGCAATGATTGATATTTGTTAGCAAAAAATGTGAATTTTTTGCCTGTTCCGACCTTTATGGAAGAAAGGGTTTGAATGCTATGGCCGTTGAAATTAGCTTATGAAACATCTGTGGACAAGAGATTTCTGTTCATTCATTCGTCACAGTACAGCGGTCTTCCATGACTGTGGTATGTGGTACGCATAGAAAGCAATTTTCCACAACTGAGATGGGGCAGGCATCAGTGCAGCTGACCAGAAGAAGTTTTCGCTGGATTTATTTTAATGATTTCATTCTAATTTCTCTGAATTCGCAGCCAATCAATCATTGAATTTTACATCGACTTAACCAAATCATCATAACCCGATCATCTTTATGCCACGTCGTTCCCGCAGATATCGTAGAAGTAGCACACCGTCAAACAACAGTAAACAACACCAAACAACATCGAACAACAACACGATTATGGGACAGCAGCTGAGTCCACGAATGACGTTCACGAATGAAAATGGATCGGCCGTCGGTTTTCTCATAAGTTTCACAGCTGAGAG
>JASAMV010001259.1:0-47679 GCA_030248065.1 Rhynchonema sp. JSB1_4
CACTCGCATTAGAGATGCGCATTGTACCCACGAAGTGAAAGAATGCATCCCAAATGTTTCTATCTTACCATCAACATTCACAGTGTTCGGTGCTTATTGTAACCTGGCACCAAACGCGATAATATAACACAATCATCACATTGCTCGTATTTGCTAAACTCTAGTTGTGTGTGATGACTGACGTCCGATGTGTAGCCAGCAGGCATACCTACAATGCTTCATCAATTGGATGTTACCTTCCTCAGTATCTTTTGAGGCACATGGAATAGTGTCTCAAAAGTAAGCATTACGGTAGGATACCGGTAGGATCACCTAGGTATCACCCATCTGTAGGAACGAAATCTGGAAATGGATTCATCAAATGAGAGACTATAATTGTTTTGTCTGGTACATCTGTGTGAAAACAGAATGCAATTTATTTTACCATCCTTGTTTGTGCTCGAGAATACAAGCCCTGGGCAATACCGCCCAACACAAAAGAAAACAACCGTGAATCAGGAGAACATTTTTCAGGTTGAAGTTCCTTAACGCCGACGCCTTGACACATTCAATACAAACATACGACCGTATCAACATGGACAAAATTCTTAATAGGTACTATACGAGGCATGTTGTATTAAAAACATTCGTTAAGATAGAGTGTGATGCAACAAAAATTCCCGCCTTGTTTTTCAAAACCCAGTTAATATGCAAGAACCATATAATAAATAAACTTTCGTGCTGTCGAGAAATGAAGGTGAGTTGCGAGAAAAACGTTGGTCAGTTGTGGGAAGCGCTTCATTTCCATTTTCCACTATGACTAAGGGCGCCCTTAAGGAAATTTCTGAACGCGACTGCAAGGTGACGCACCTTCCTAAGCGCTTTTTTATCAGATTTTATTGATCATATATGTGAAAGTACAGCTCATAGCCATTTAAAACATTGAACGGGTAAATGAAAAACCTGCAAGGGCGCTTAGGTGAAACAAATCCACAGAAGCCGCTCATTGAAATAACGGAATGGCAAGATATAGGCGCTTCCATTTCATATTGTTGTTGCCAAAAAACGGCCAAGCGGCTAAAAGCTGAAGATAAAACACCGCAAAATTGAACTAAAATGATGGATAAAACCGCGTGTTCAGTTCATTTTGGCTGTGTTCGTGTTGAAGCGTTTTATCCCGTAATATGTTTGTGACACCTGGTTTTTATGAAGTGACGGCTTGTGAAGCTTACACCAGATGTTTTTATGTTGATTTCGGGCTGCTTTTTACTCCTCAATCCAGCAATCGGCTGTCAGCCAAAATTTGAAGGAAATGTCATAAATGCATGTAAAAAGGATAGTGGATCTGTGTGTATGTATATGCACAGCACGTCAATAAGAAAATGATCTTGGAATAACACCGGTTAATATGCAAAGTAAACGGACCGCAAGCAGTTACGCAACAATAAAACCCAATAAATTTGCAATTAATGTTCTGAGCCTACTACTAACTGGTTGTATTTTAAACGCCGCGCGAAAGCAATTACAACGAGTATTTGCTACATTGTAGTGAGACATTAAGATTTTACAAAAACAGTCGTAAATTAAAATGTGAAACGCGCACGAAAAGATGACAAGTTTCTGTTGCAAAACGCGGCAGTCGCTATGTTATGGAGGGAAATGGCAGCAATACACCAAGCGTGCAAAACGTCCACAATGTTGGGGAGCACTGATCTATTAGCCAATAGAGACGTCGAAGAGGGTCGAACGGTGACTTTTGATCGAAACGCTTTGGTCAACGAACGTGAACTTGAAAATGTACTCCTGTACCATAATCTTTGCTCAAAAGGCCCACTTGTCTGCCACCACAGTGCACGCCATGGTGCTGCATGAGAGTCTGAGGCGCTTGGTAGGTACCTTGAGTACACGCAAACAGTGAGGCTCGCGCGTGCCAGTCAAGTATCCGACTTCAATGGAGTCATTGACTGGGGGCTCATAAGGGAATGTTGCGGCATTGATCGTTCAATGTTTCCAGTGTTGTGCGCACAAAATTTTAAACCCTCACACTGAAATGTCCTGTCCTATAGTTCCGATCATTGTAAGTGGAGCTGGTGTGTTGGCCGGAGAACAAGACAAATGGTCCGAGGCTGTTGTTTAGCGGTTGAGGGATAACACACATTTTGGCTGGTTTACAACACACAAGCACCCAGCTGTTACGCTGCAAGTTGAACCACAGACACGCATTGCAAAGTTTTCGTGCGTTCTTCTTGAATATAAAGTGACGTGTTGTCCAGTGGCAAATGGAATATGTTCCTGTGCCTTTAATAGAAGTCGTTTGCTGCTCAAACGGCAGTACACGCGATCACAAGAAGTTGTGACCCGGGGAATCTGTAAAAAGATCGGGTTACGGCTTGTAAAATTACGACCGACCACTGTAGTTTTGGAACAAGTTTGTTGTGTAATCAAATTTCAGTCCAACACAGAGCTCATTCATTTGAAAGGGGTCTTTGTTCCACCATCAGTAAGTAGTCCGCAATTCCATAGCGAGGCGTAATTTGTGGTAATAAAACAAAAACTAGCCCACCACGTTACACAGTTTATCAAAAGAACCCACCCACAAGGGCGGGAACGAAGTGCGAACAACACCGCAGGCCTGCTAGAATTGTTTTTCATTTCCACGCGAAGAGCGAGCTCAATCCAATTATTCACACGTAGTATATGTGTAGGTTACATATCGGTATGCCTACATGTGGGACATATAGGGGCAGATTTTGTTTCCCAACTTGCCAGACAATGGTAGCAGGGTGATAACGCTCTTGGCGATTCTTTCTTCAGTTTAGGCTTACTGTAAACCCATTTTATACCCTGAACAAGATTGGGTGCACGATCTTGGGTAGGTACTGGTAGCTCCCGGAAAAGACTCAGATAACGCGTTGGGTTCGTCAAGCGCGACTAATTTTTCATTGTCAAACTTGTCAGTTAAATGGAGAAAACTGTCGCTCTTAAAAGCACTCCTCATCATAAAATGTGACGACATAAAAAATCATAAAAGCTTTATCACGACAAAAATGGTCCCAAAGTGAGCAGCAATTTAGGCATCACCCAAAGAGAAGCATCAATTATCGGGCACCACGTGTCTTTTTGAGGAAATAACAACCTTTTCAAGACTGAACAGAGCATTCCTAAGCTGTTCTTAAGAAACATATGAATCGTGAAACGCACTATTTGCTGTCGCGGAACGGAAACCAGTAAAAATGGCCGGCCCAAAAGGATGCAGTTCAGCCTCAAACGGTCATAACAGTGAAAGGCCACATCGGCATAGAAAAAGAGCCGTCAAGCGATAAAATGTCACTGTTGTTATGCAAGAATAACAAACTTAGACGCCAAACAGCAGTCGACGACAGCTGAAAAGTCAAGCGTTATTTACTGTTTTTTTTGTCAACTTTGGAGTTGGAAAAGAAATCAAGATGTTAAGAATCCTGATAAGACAAGCTGATTAAGCTCAGTTGCGGAAAAAAACAGCACAAAATAAGAGGAAAAAATTGCGTGAATAAAACAGAGCAAAACAGGAGGCGTGTGAGTCAGGCAGGATATGGTAACTTAGCCCTGTAAGACAGGCATTTCATTCCTCAAAATTCAGGCAAGCTAAAATTTTAACAAACAGCAAGTCTGTGTTACCACATTGTGACCCCCCAGGGTGCCAAAGAGTTGTGTGTGAGCGGACAAAAAAGGCAAAAGTAACGGACGCGCAAACTTTTTTTGTGTCAAATTGACAGAGTGGCAAGTTGGTTCAAAAGAGAGAGGCATTTTTGCCTTTGATAGATCGGAGCCAGCTGAGAGCACTCACATAAACAGAATTGACGAATTGACGTACATAAATAGCTCTGGCAAAGAAAACGCTTGAGTGAAAAATTTTAGAAGAAAATGCCACATTTTAAAAATACTGCACCTGATGGTCGGCTTATTGCATGCTCGAGTAAGCAGGAAGTGTAGGATTATGACCATTTTAGGTTCAACTGCTACCGTATTTAAGCGTCACAAGAGGGCCAGTAACGTCTTTTAGACCTGCACGTGACATATATTGTGATCACAACCTTTTCGGCAGTTTATAAGCGGCGTAGACACAAAATGACACCATTTTGATCATGCTTAATTAATGAATGACACCTGAATGACACTAAATGACTCCTCTTGATCCCATGCTGTCTGGGAACATTTTGGGCGCTCGAAGGTTGACCACAAAATAAACAGCTTTGGACACTTGCATGGACAACATGAGTGGCTCCTCTTGTGACTCCGCGCCCCCCCCAAGAGGCGGGGAGAGGGCAGGAAAAAAAAAGAGAGATTTGTTGTCTGAGGTCAATCAGTAATTAAGCTTGAGATCAAATTGTGACCAAAAACCTATCATTTTTGTCTAAGCAGCTTAACTACTGAAAAGGTTGTGAGCAAAATAGCAGCCATAACACATCTAAAAGACGCCACTGCCCCTCTTGTGACGTTTAAATGTGCCTATTGTATGTAATGTACAGTAACTTAAAGGGCTCGGGACATAACCGAAGGAAGGGTAGCAGGACATATTGTTACACACCGTTGGAAAGCATTCCGACAGCCTATGTCACGCACAAATTTTAAGTCCCTTGGAGATTCGCTATCTCTTTGTAGAGCGACTTTTCGTTCCAGAAAAAAGTGAATTTTTGCACAAATTGGAACGACCGGTGCAGAAACCCCAAGTGAGTTGAAGGACAAGTAACACATGGATAGGATTACAACAGCTTCTGAATAGCTTACCATCACAACTTCAGTCGCTCAAAGCATTGCTTCACACGGTGAGGAGGCGAAACGTTCCAAAAATCGGCCTTATTTTTCGAGAACAAAAGTTTGTCCCTAAATTTTGAGGCCACGCTTAGCGCTGCGGAAATATGAATGCAATGGGGAAATAGAGCATCGTCGAAAGTACCAGAAAATAAGGTTTTTAAATTTTTTAACTCACGGCTGGCTCCGTGACAGGCCTAAAAATCCATTAAATTGCCGCTAAATTACATAGGTGACTACATTCATCGCCAGAATTGTGACACATAATGGCCACAGACTGTATCGGATTCGAAACAGAAAAATGAGAGAAACGTCTGGGTTAACAACCTATCAAGGTCCGAAGACCCCAAGATCTTCAGATCTCTCGGGGCAGCCATACAAACCTGAATACGATATTCAGCTATAAATGCTTATTGTTAACAGCTATTGTAAATGTGACAGCACCAAACAATGTATCTCGGAAGTAGCTTTCGAATGATATATAACAAGCCGCAATAAATTCTTACGCTTAAGGGCAGAGGTTAAAAAATTGCTTTTTTGACGATTCTGGAATGAACCGTCACGTCACCGTGTGCGATTTCGGAATTTTGATCGTTTCTTGTCCATAGCAAGAGATAGTATGGGCATGTTATATATCGTTCGATAGCTACGTTGAAGCTACATCGTCTGATGCTATCAAAAGTGCAATAATCTTTAACAGTAATGACTTATAGTCAAATATCTTATTCAGGCTGGCATGGCTGCAGCAGCCGGACCATGGGGTTTGAAGTCTTGAAATTCATCTAGATTGTTGGACTGTGCGTTTATCTGACTTTCTCGTTTCCAATGCAATGCAATACGTGGCTTATTTACATCACATTTCCGTCAATGAATGCAACTATGCAGTTTAGTGGCAATTTTTAGGTCTTTTTCGGCCTGTCACGCCGCTATCTAAGTGTTTTCATATTTAAAAACCTTATTTTCTGGTACTTTCGAAAATGCTTTATTTTTCTATTGCATTTTCATTTCTGCAACACAAAGCTTGGCCTCAAAATTTAGAGACGAACTTGTGTTTTCGAAAAATGTGGCCGATTTTTGGAACATTTCGCACCCTCACTGAGTGAAGCAATGCTTTGAGCGACTGAAGTTCTCATGATAAGTTATCCAGAAGCCGTTGTAATCCTATGCACGTGTTACTTGAGTTTCAACTCATTTGGGGTTTCTGCACCGGTCGTTTCAAGTTGTGAAAAAATTCACTTTTTTCTGGAATGAAAAGTCGCTCCACCAAGGGATAGCGAATCTCTAAGGAGCTTAACATTTGTGCGTGACATATGCTGTGACAGTGCTTTCCAACGATGTATAACACTGCGCTCTGCTGCCCTTCCTTCGGTTGTGTCCCGAGCCCTTTAATGCAATCTTCTATTCTTTAAAATAAAAACACTGCAGGTGCAAAACAAAGCGTCCGAATGCAATCAAGGAGCGAGAAGGAGGTCGAATTATCAACAACTAACAAAGACAAAGCGATCCACTCACCAATCTCACGCGAACCAGGATGAATTAGCGATCGGATGATATGATTTACTCAATGAACTCATCACTGCTGCGATAAAACAAAGACATTACAAAAATAGAAAATGCGGAACGACCGCAGAAAACATCTATAGTTTGTCTCACGCACCCATTCGACTACCCTTAACAAGTCAGGGAGGAGCATATGGGATAAATCGACCCACGGGGGGGCACAGAATCCCACCAACCCAATCCCAATCTCAATAGGCAGAAGATCACCCATCATCCATCAGCCCCAAGACACGCTAAGAAAAACAAATCACCAGCAGCAACAAAACGCGGCGTTCCAAATACAATAGAAAAACAAGAAAGAAAGTATCCAACAAATGCAACAACGAACAACGACAAAGCCACCCACCCACACACGCCAACGAGCGAAACAAAGCTAGCTAGACGGCAAGTAGCTAGAGATCTGACCATTACACATAGATACTCAGTCACTCGACGATACACTAAGAACACAGACAGAAACAATAATTCAAAAAGAACGACAACAGGCAACAACAACCGCAGAAGACACCCACAGATCTTTTCTGCTCACCCACCAAACATCGACAGCGCTAACAAAGCAGGAAATCGCGCATCTGGGGATAGAGCACCGACAGTTCCGGGACACAGAGAAGCCCCCCTACCACCCCAAGCACAATTCTTACAATCGCCACCAGCATGATCCAGACCCACCCCACCTCCAGCTCCCCAAAAAATCACTCCAGACAGTCAACACAAACAACAAAAACAAAAACCCCACAAACCCAAACCAAAAAAAAGACACAAGAAACCACAGCAAACAAAAAAAAAAACAGCAACGAGCACACCACAACACACAAACAAAAAAAAACAAACACCAGACCAGAATCCAACAAAAAAGCCAAACAACAGAGCAACAAGAGAAACACAAACAAAAGAAAAAGAGAACAAAAACAACAACACAAAAAAAAATCCACAACAAAACAAAAACCCGCCACAGCAAAACCCCAAAAAACAAAACACACAACAAAACACCAAACACCAAAAAGAAAAACAAACAACCAAAAACACAAAGCCACAAAACAACAACAAAAAAACAAACCCAAACCAACCACAACCAAAAAACCACAACAAAAAACAAAAAAAACAAAAAACACAAACAACAACAAAAAAAAAACACACACAAACAACAAAAAAAAAAAACAACAAAAAAACAAAAAAAAAAACAAAAAAAAAAAAAAAAAACAACAACAAAAACAAAAAAAAAAAAAACAAAAAAAAAACAAAAAACAAAAAAAAAAAAAAAAAAAAAAAAAACAAAAAAAAAAACCAGTCAACACTTATGGACAAATCTATCTATCGTCAACAAATTCTTGGAACAATCTATCTATCGTCAACACATTTCGACCCCAAAATGGGTATTTTTGCCTCAAAATGGCTCAAAATCGGTATTTTTTGTCCCAAATAGGCAAAAAATCGCGCGCTACGCGCGGATTTAGTACATCTAAGCACATTTTCATTAATATTTACACATTATTACCTACTTAGTACACTATACTACACCTTGATTTTTGGCGACCCCCCCCCCCACCATCTATCTATCGTCAACAAGTTTGGGTCGACCCCCCCCCCAGATTTCGGACTTGGGTCATCTATCTATCGTCAACACATTTCGGGTCCCAATCTATCTATCGTCAACACCCTGACCAAGTACTACACTGCAGTAAACACCCTGACAGAACTCCATTTTAGGGGTATTTTTTGGAACATTTTTGAGATTTTGGGCAGTGAAAAAATACAGCCCCCCCCAAAAAAATAGAGCCCCCCAAAAATACAGCCCCCCTGAAAGGGGTCAGTGAAAAAATACAGCCCCCCCTTGTATTTTAGGTTTTACGGTAAAAAATAAAAATAAAGAAGAGAGAATTTTTGTGCGGAGGAACGAAGATATTTGCTGGTTCCGTTGGTCTAGTCCCAATTGGACGTGTGTGGACACTTGTTGCGATTGCCATAAATCCCATTTATATTTATGGCATTTATGGCATTTTTGGCATAAATGGCATTTTTGGCAATAGTCAACAAGTGGTATGAATCACGCTGCGTATAGGACACTTGTTGATAGTGCATAAGAATAAATGGCATTTTTGGCATTACAGGCCGGCCAGTTTTCGCTTTGCAGACAAACTGCATCCCATTGGGATTAGATGGTTCCTTTGCTTCCAACATCGTTGGGTGGGACTAAGCAGGGCAAGGCACAACGATTCACGAAAAAACTGCGAATAACCCAACCAATCTGCACCTGTGTTTTTATCTTCCAAATTCCAGGTTTATGCAATTGTAAGTCTCTTCTTGCTCACTTTCATCAGCCCATCTCGACAAATTAGTCTTGAACTTTCAGGATTTGCATCTTAGTAGGTAAACATGGTGTCGACTATGGCTCCTGTTCAATTGTTTTGGATCGGATGGTCGATTTTGAAATACCTTGCAGTTGGATGGTATTGATCAAGCGAGCGATTTATGGATCAATCAGCTCTTACGAAACGTACAAAGGTTCCTGTGGAATCGCCCGTTTGATTACTCAAAAGTCTGTTGGTAGGTACCATATGTCACTTGTATTCGTGTGATTGATCACGATTATCGGCATTTATTTTCGAATATTCTATTGTCGATCATCGCCAGCGTCTGGTATTGCGGATCATCCGGTCGGCGGAATTCGGGTTCCGATTCTTCATCGGGGTCCTGTGCGATTATGCTGGTGTTCAGTTCTCAGTCTGCTATCTTCACAGTAGAACGCTCTTGGTGAATAATTTTGGACGCGATGTTGTCCCCAATCTGTTCTTAACCTCCTCATTACTACTCCGTGTATATGGTGAATATTCTGAATAGTGACGGAAAATGGTGGTTACCGATCATGCATAGTAAAGAAGGTTGACTACATACAGAAGCGTTCATGCTCATGCGCGCAGCACTAATATTCTGTATTTGTCACGATGTACCAGCCGATATTCATTGTCATTCGAGTGTCGTCGTCTGTCATGGTCTTCGTCATAACCCCGATCTTTATTTCCATCTTTGTATCTGTGATAATCCTCCTCTTCGTAATCGGCTCTGCTATGTTTGCGCTTTTTTGACGGTCCTGCAATAAAAATCTGGGTAGATTTCTTAAAGCCCGGTAGGTCCCAAATATGAAACTATATTACTTTTATGTTTTGGTCGTGGTTCGCTGGAATCGTCGTCGTAACCATGCATGTGATCTTCAAATCTGCGTTTCTTCTTTTTGCCGCACTGTGAAACCATTATATTCAACATACGTAGGTACCTTTTTTATTTGCAAAAACCCCAAATTATACAAAATTATCGACCAACCATGAAAGAGAACGAAATCAGTATAATTGATAGACAAATTGAGTAAATAATTGTCACAATGTTTGTGTTGACATCAGTAGCAATCCTTAGCATGATCATTGGGGCAACTAGATGGATGATGGGTAAGAAATCAAACTTCTGCCTATTGAAAGAATTGGGATTGGGTTGGTAGGGAAACTAATCTGTGCCCCAACCCAAGTGGGTCGATTTATCCCATATGCTCCAATCCCTGACCTTGTTAAAAGGGTAGTCAGACATGGTGCGTGAGACCAAAACAACTATAGATGTTTTCCTGCGGTCGTTCACGCACATTAATTCAATAATTTTTGAATAAAATGATCTTAAACTGTTTTAATCAAGCACACAGCAACACAGTGAATGAGTATCAATTGAGTAAACAATCCAGATCCATCACGACTCGCACTAAATTCATCACTGGTTCGCACGTCGAGATTGGTGAGTGGATCGCTTTGTCTTTGTTCAGTTGTTGAATAAATTCGACCCTCCTTTTCTTGTTCCTTGATTGCATTCGGACCGCTTTGTTTTGCACCTGCAAGTGTTTTTATTTTTAAAGAATAGAAGATCGCATTAAAGGGCTCGGGACACAACCGAAGGAAGGGCAGCAGAGCGCAGTGTTATACATCGTTGGAAAGCACTGTCACAGCATATGTCACGCACAAATGTTAAGCTCCTTAGAGATTCGCTATCCCTTGGTGGAGCGACTTTTCATTCCAGAAAAAAGTGAATTTTTTCACAACTTGAAACGACCGGTGCAGAAACCCCAAATGAGTTGAAACTCAAGTAACACGTGCATAGGATTACAACGGCTTCTGGATAACTTATCATGAGAACTTCAGTCGCTCAAAGCATTGCTTCACTCAGTGAGGGTGCGAAATGTTCCAAAAATCGGCCACATTTTTCGAAAACACAAGTTCGTCTCTAAATTTTGAGGCCAAGCTTTGTGTTGCAGAAATGAAAATGCAATAGAAAAATAAAGCATTTTCGAAAGTACCAGAAAATAAGGTTTTTAAATATGAAAACACTTAGATAGCGGCGTGACAGGCCGAAAAAGACCTAAAAATTGCCACTAAACTGCATAGTTGCATTCATTGACGGAAATGTGATGTAAATAAGCCACGTATTGCATTGCATTGGAAACGAGAAAGTCAGATAAACGCACAGTCCAACAATCTAGATGAATTTCAAGACTTCAAACCCCATGGTCCGGCTGCTGCAGCCATGCCAGCCTGAATAAGATATTTGACTATAAGTCATTACTGTTAAAGATTATTGCACTTTTGATAGCATCAGACGATGTAGCTTCAACGTAGCTATCGAACGATATATAACATGCCCATACTATCTCTTGCTATGGACAAGAAACGATCAAAATTCCGAAATCGCACACGGTGACGTGACGGTTCATTCCAGAATCGTCAAAAAAGCAATTTTTTAACCTCTGCCCTTAAGCGTAAGAATTTATTGCGGCTTGTTATATATCATTCGAAAGCTACTTCCGAGATACATTGTTTGGTGCTGTCACATTTACAATAGCTGTTAACAATAAGCATTTATAGCTGAATATCGTATTCAGGTTTGTATGGCTGCCCCGAGAGATCTGAAGATCTTGGGGTCTTCGGACCTTGATAGGTTGTTAACCCAGACGTTTCTCTCATTTTTCTGTTTCGAATCCGATACAGTCTGTGGCCATTATGTGTCACAATTCTGGCGATGAATGTAGTCACCTATGTAATTTAGCGGCAATTTAATGGATTTTTAGGCCTGTCACGGAGCCAGCCGTGAGTTAAAAAATTTAAAAACCTTATTTTCTGGTACTTTCGACGATGCTCTATTTCCCCATTGCATTCATATTTCCGCAGCGCTAAGCGTGGCCTCAAAATTTAGGGACAAACTTTTGTTCTCGAAAAATAAGGCCGATTTTTGGAACGTTTCGCCTCCTCACCGTGTGAAGCAATGCTTTGAGCGACTGAAGTTGTGATGGTAAGCTATTCAGAAGCTGTTGTAATCCTATCCATGTGTTACTTGTCCTTCAACTCATTTGGGGTTTCTGCACCGGTCGTTCCAATTTGTGCAAAAATTCACTTTTTTCTGGAACGAAAAGTCGCTCTACAAAGAGATAGCGAATCTCCAAGGGACTTAAAATTTGTGCGTGACATAGGCTGTCGGAATTCTTTCCAACGGTGTGTAACAATATGTCCTGCTACCCTTCCTTCGGTTATGTCCCGAGCCCTTTAAGCAACGGAATTGGAAAGCGTCTGTCAACTTTTGCTTCCATTTTCGTAAAGCACAATTTCTTCTTCTTCAAGCCCATCCGATTGATGTTTAAGTTTGCAGCACTGTAACATTCGAACTTGCTGATGTTTGAACAACATGACTTTATTTTCTAATCCCACAAAGAATCGCTAACCGTGAACGTAAGCAACATCAGATTCAAAATCAAAATTGCCATCAAGCACGGAGGGTAAACTTGAATAATTGCTGCGTCCACATCAGCAATACTTGGCATGGTTTCTCTCAGAGTGGCGTTGATGATCAAGTAAATCAATGTTTAAAAAAAACACGAGAGTATCACTATAAACAATGGCGTATTTTTCAAAAAACTGACGCTGAACCCCTCATACGTTGATTAAACGTGACAGAACGATCCAACGATGTTTTACGAAGCGTTTCTCATCCTTGATTTCATTTTTCTATCAGTGTACTATTGTGGTTTTCAAACTGGTCTTTGTTCAAAAATGTCGATACGCGTGCAGTTAATTTCGATATGAATCAATGCATCGATCAATATTGTTTATTGAAGACGTCATTGTTGAGATTGGCCAATGTTTGGTAGTTGGGGTCATGCGCTTGTCGGAATTGTGGTTGTTCGAAGTCGCGTTGTGGCGGGCCACGTGGTCGCTAGAATGGAAATAACAGTTGATGTTTCAATCAAACAAAATTTCAACGACAAAAAATTACTTGTTCGTTGTAATTTCTGCTTCCACCACCGCCACCGCCAGGATTCTTTTCGAAAACCTGCGTAAGAAAAAAAGACAGAAACAGATCAAGACCAGCAGGTAGAGTGTCTGGTGGTATCCGTTCAAGTCGAATATTTATAGCAACGAGCAGATCAGTGAAGTTTGCCAACCATGCCTGTGTACTAATTTGCTGCCCGACTAACTCTGTCATCTAAGCCCTGCAACGTCTGATAGTTCGGGTCACCAGGATGCCTGAATTGCGGCTCCTCCTGTTGTGGCGATGGGGCGACACCTCCGTGATCGGACTTGTAGCGGTCATCGTCGTCATTTCGTTGTTCACTTCGTCTTCTGGGGTCTGAAATTTCTTAAATGTCTATTATTTTACTAAAGATTGTGTTTAACGTTCGTTTTTGGCGCTGGGCACGCCCTTTAAAACGCTTTGCCCCCTCCCCCTGCAACCTTCTTCGTATTCATCTTTGTCTGATCGTTGTTCTTGATATGAGGGGCCGAAATCACTCAGAGCGCTCATTCGTGTT
The DNA here is from genome assembly GCA_030248065.1 of Rhynchonema sp. JSB1_4. Taxonomy (NCBI): domain Eukaryota; kingdom Metazoa; phylum Nematoda; class Chromadorea; order Monhysterida; family Xyalidae; genus Rhynchonema; species Rhynchonema sp. JSB1_4. Next base: position 13,163 of record JASAMV010001259.1, read on the forward strand.
TGCCCGCCTTTTCCTTGTTTCTTCTTTTTGCCGCACTGAAAAGAAGTCGTGTATTGGTAAACAAAAGCTTATTTTGGGCAATAAATGTTGAACAAAACTAACCATAAAAATGAGCAGGCAGATATTGAAAATGAATGTTGTGATGGTGCACAAAGCCAAGCAATAATCCATGTGTTTCGTATTGGTGAGGAAGGGATGATGATTACGGGTGCAAATTAGAATAATCTATTTGAGTTGCTGAAAAAAGACCAAGTCAAGGAAATCAATGAAAGAAAATGAATCAATTGTTGTCACTGTTATAAGCGGTCTACGGGAGGTTGTCACTCAGCCCCCGAATACCTTAACCCATCGTAATTTTGATCTGCAAGATCGTGTCGAGACCATTTTGTTTTTTACCTATGTTTTGCGTGTTAGCGCCAACACCAACCAACAATTGGCCATTAATTTCTTTGGGAATTTTGGCAATTTTGGGAATTTTGGGCGACAATGCTTAAGGGTAGGGGGTAATCGCGGGTGATGTCAAAAAAAGTGATCACCCTGGTGGTAAGGTTTACAGGGTGTCTCACAATTTAAACGCTTGATTCATACCTTTGGGAATTTTGGTAGAAGCACCGCCCGGCTTGTGTGGGTAGGCACATTTTACACGCTTTGTGTGTGTTAAGGCCTACCAATGTGCATGTGACTGCTACGTCAGTCGCGTTTGTTGGTCAGTCTGTCGCGTTTGTCAATGTGTATGTAATTGTTATGTCAGCCATCTGTGTCAGTCAGTTTATCGTTTGTGAATACTTGTGCTAATTGTTGTTAGCCTCTTTTGTGAGTTTCAGTTTTGCTGCTTACTTATTTCCTGTTGCTGTGCATTTATTTATTTGTGTTCGAGCAAGCGCACAATGAAAAATTATTCGCAATGAACATTCGATTCACTGTTGCACGGAGTGAAGGCAGGAGGAACAACAGCAACCAACAATAGCAACAGGTTTGCCAACAACAAAAACAACAAAAACAACATGAACAAACAATAAAGTGATGTGATCTAATTGATGGCGTAACATTACCGGTTGCAATTTTATGATGCAGTGTAATGTTATGTCAATCGCATTTATGTAAATAAACATAACATAAACTATTTTTCACAAAATTTTTGGCAACGAACATTCGATTCGCCATTGGACGGAGTGAAAGCTGGAGGAACAACAGCAACCAGCAATTGCAACAGGTTTGCCAACAACAAAAACAACATGAACAAACAAGAAAGTGATGTGATCTAATTGATGGCGTGACATTACCCGTCGCAATTTTATAATGCAGTGTACTGCTATGTCAATCGCATTTAAGTAAATAAACATAACATAAACTATTTTTCACAGTTTAATCTCCTCGTTAGGTTCACGAACTGGTGGCAGAAAGATATGTGTGAACCGTCAGTCACAAAGCGTTGGAGTAGTGTTAGTGAAAATCATCGCCAAACGAAAAATGGGTAAATGGAATCATCGACAAGAAGGAAATAGCCTCAAGCAAAAAAAGGACAATGGAAATGAGAAAAGGACAATAAGAGCATCAAAAAAGCTATTCATCGGTCGTCGCATTCAGGTCGTTAACTTTGCACCGTGCTGTACGTTAATAACCGTATGTGAATTTAATGTAACTTCTCATGAGAAGTTCCGGGATGCATCGGGTCACGAGATGAAGCGAGGTCCAGCGTGGTCACGTCAACAAATTTTATTTCAACAAACCACCGTTAATCGAAGCAAATCAACAACCAAGAAAAGTGTGCATGGTACGCGCAAAGCAGACGCAAAACTAGGTACCGTCATCATCACTTGGGTCAAGGGCATGAAACGTGTGTGTTTTATCACCGACGTCTTTGAATTTCACCACCGTCTTCCTGGGATATATGTCACTCTTTTCGACGCCCATGTCATGTAACCCATCAACAATGGCGTCCATCGACATTTCCGGATGAGACAAGACCGCATTGCCGAACGTTTCGGGCGACATGTCTAGAAATATACAAACGACATGTCGCGTAATTGTACGGAAATGTACATACGTCTGTTCATCGTACACATACCCTCACGCACTACGTATGGGACAGTTATGCGGAAAACGGTCAGCGGTCAGTATGTGGAAATGCTAAATGAACAAAACAAGCAAACCGCAGTTAAAATTAGCATAACTCACACTTGGGAAACGTACGACCGAATCCCAGTTTTTGTGCGACATTCCAGCTCTGCATTTTTTCAGCCGTACACGCGGTGCGCATGTGCGTCGCCATGTCGATGTGTTTTTTGTTCACGATGGAGTGCACGGCGCGCTCGTGTTTCACGCGGAGCATCTCCGACAGGAAATACTTACCACACAGCTGAAAGAAACATGAATGTTATCGCAAGTTCAAAAAGTTTCTAAAAATTGGCCTCCAACACATCTTTACCTGACACATGCGGCCTGCGTCGAACGTGCAGTCAAGAATGGCGGCGACGCTGGCACCCAGCATGCAATTGATGTGGGCGTTGGAAAATTTGCCCATTTTCGCGCGATACGAGCAACACTTGACCGGGTTGATCGCGCCCTGCAGAAAAAAATGAAATGAATGAAAAAAACGAAATGTAAAAAATTGCACTGAAAACGCGAGATCACGGCACAGCATAAAGTACATGAAACACAGCACAACACAATTACGTAATATTACTAACCATGCACGTCAAAATCGGACCCTTCTTGCCGCCGATGGTCTTCACCAACTCAGCGTGGTCAGTTGCCGGCCAGTCGCCATAGAATGTCACGCCCTCGTCGTTCTTCAACGTTTTGAACGCCTCCTTGACTGCAGTAACATACGGCAGCTCACGCCTCGGCGGAGCACGTCCAGACGCCCACGACGGATGTACTGCAAATACCATTTGGCAGATTCAAAGAATAGGCGCGCCATTGCACAAAAAGCACAACATTTTCAAAACCATTCTTTACAAACACGACATTTCTCATGATTCGCGTATTTGCGTAAAAATAAGTAACTTACGCGTACGGCCCTTTTTGGTTCGTGGCGGTTGCGTGTCTTCCGGTAATGACGACGCCTGTTCTGCATCGTGACGGCGTTTGGTGCGCGGTGGCGCGGTCGACGACGATGGCTGTTCTGTCTCCCGACCTGCAACGCTTTTCTTCGTACTTGTTCCATTTTCATAAATATGTTACGTTAATTCACGTAAGCTACAATAAACTATTTGCGTAAAAATAAGTAACTTACGCGTAGGGACCTTTTTGGTGCGTGGCGGTTGCGCCGTGTCTTCCGGTGATGACGACGCGTCTTCTGCATCGTGACGGCGTTTGGTGCGCGGTGGCGCGGTCGACGACGATGGCTGTTCTGTCTCCCGACCTGCAACGCTTTTCTTCGTACTTGTTCCATTTTCATAAATATGTTACGTTAATTCACGTAAGCTACAATAAACTATTTGCGTAAAAATAAATAACTTACGCGTAGGGACCTTTTTGGTGCGTGGCGGTTGCGCCGTGTCTTCCGGTGATGACGACGCGTCTTCTGCATCGTGACGGTGTTTGGTGCGCGGTGGCGCGGTCGACGACGATGGCTGTTCTGTCTCCCGACCTGCAACGCTTTTCTTCGTACTTGTTCCATTTTCATAAATATGTTACGTTAATTCACGTAAGCTACAATAAACTATTTGCGTAAAAATAAGTAACTTACGCGTAGGGACCTTTTTGGTGCGTGGCGGTTGCGCCGTGTCTCCCGGTGATGACGACGGTTCTTCTACATCATGACGGCTTTTGGTGCGCGGTGGCGCGGTCGAGGACGACGGCTGTTCTGTCTCACGGCCTGCAACGCTTTTTTTTCGTACTTTTCCATTCATTAGTTCCATTTTAATAAATATGTTACGTTAATTCACGTAAGCTAAAATAAGCTACTGACCTCCACTGGAACGTTCAGCCGATGTAGTTGAGCTGGACCGTTGTCGCTTTGGTACTGGAACGAAATGGACAGTAACGTAAACGATGTGCGAATGACATACAAACCAAAAAACAATAGTCCCCCCTGAAAAAGCGCAAACCGTTGCGACGTTCACGTTTCTTTGCCGGAATGCGCCGAAGAGGCCGCAACTTGATGCGAAACGGTTCGCTTCCTGGCGCTGCGCAACGGTCGTCCTCAGTCGACTGGGCGTAGCCGGAACCTGAAATTAACCATTCACCGTAAAAAGCAACACCTGAATAATGAAAAAAACATGAACACATGAACATGGCACTCGCGAGGAAACATTTCAAACCACCGACCTTTCTGTTTCCTACGTGCTTTGCGCGGCGGTTCGTCCCCGCCCACTGTTGTCGCGGCGCGTTTCGGAGTCGACTCGGCGCTGCTGGATGCTGCAAAGCAAAAATCCACTGTAAAAAGCGACACATGAAAAATGAAAGACCATGAACATTTGGGCACTCGTGTGGAAACATTTCAAACCACCAACCCAAAATGCGCGCCTTGCGTTTTCGACGTGGTTTGCGCGTTTCGGCGCCGCCCACTGTTGTCGCGGCACGTTCGGGGGTGGATGTCATGTTCAGTCCCGGCGGCGCAGTATTGGCTGACAAGTCTGCGTCATGCCCGGATTCGTCCAGTGCTTCTCCGGTGCAATCGTCGCCCGAGACAGCGGCAATGTCGAGGGACGTGTCTGCAAACACAATGTACGTGATGTGTACGTAACGAAATTTACGGAAAAACATTGTTCTTAAATAAATATCACAACGGCTGGTGTTAATTATCAATGCCCACCACTAACCACCGCTCAATTCAAGGGTTTCCTGCGCCGGGCCGTCGGCGTCCCGTCCCACGCCGTACACGACGGAACCCGGTGAGCCGGAAGTTGCTGATGTACCTTAAGAAAAATTGGTTACCCATTATTAGGCTTCAAAGGTCGCAACCGGGCAGCCGGGGCTACAAACTTCGGCCTTGGTTCGGGACGGGCCGTAAATCTGGAGGGAATGCGTTTGCGTACCCCCATCCCCCCATCCCAGGAACTACAATGTCCACATTACATTACTCCATGAATAAATGGGAAAAGGAACGGTGAAACATACCCGGCGATTCGTTCACATACAACTCCTCAACTTTCACTTTCACAGGCGGATTTGCTGCCGCACTCAAGGCACCTGCAATGCGCTTCTGCTTCATTAATCAAAGTGGTTTACCTATTAGGCTGTATTTTCCCACTGACCCCTATTAGGGGGCTGTATTTTTTGGGGGGTTCTATTTTTTGGGGACCGGGGCTCTATTGTTTGGGGGAACTGTATTTTTTGGGGGAGGGCTCAATTTTTTGGGGGGGGGTCTATTTTTTGGGGGGCTGTATTTTTTGGGGGGCTGTTTTTCAGGGGGGGGGCGTGTTTTGGGGGGGGGGGAATATTTTTTTGGGGGCTCTATTTCTTTGGGGGCTGTATTTTGGGGGGGGGGCTGTATCATTGGTGGGGGGCTGTATTTTTGGGGGGCTGTATTTTGGGGGGTATATTTTTTGGGGGGGGGGAAATCTATTTTTGGGGGGGGGCTATATTTTTTGGGGGCCTCTATTTCGAGGGGCTGTATTTGTGAGGGGCTCTAGTTTTGGTTTTGGTTGCGAAAATGCAAAAAAAATCCAAAAAAATCCAAAAAATGATTCAAAAAGGCATAACCAATTTAAAGAAAATTGCGCGGGCTGCGTAAATGCCCAAATGCATCATTACCAAAAATCAAACAATAAAACAAAAAATACTGTGCAAACATACCGTTCTGGTTTTTTCCATTATTGCCGTGTTCCAATTTCAGTTTCAGATTCAATCGCGAACGCTTTCGACAGGCACACACGCTATACTGAAGGAAAATGCGTGAGCTTAATTTTGCTTTTTCTCTTTCAAATGAAATTCTTTGCACTTGCACTTGGCCTAAACAAACATTTAAACTGGGCACAAACATTGAAGCCCCACTCACTAAGTGAAGATTGGTCGCTGATAGGTACACGCGCTACAAATTTGACCGTTGTCCAAAACTGAATTACCTTCACAAAACAACATGCGCACCAAATGGACAAATGCATAAAACGCACCTTAGTCGCACCTCAGCCTCAGTTGTTCAGCAATATCGGTCCGAAGTATTCGTAGTGGGCCAGGTCCGGCAGTCGAATTATGATGATTTGCAGAAACGGCGCTCCCACAGCCTAAAAACACAAGTTATTTCACTAACAAACATACATTACACTAAAATTACTTACGGAAATTTAATTAACAAACTTAACTGACAAAACAATGTACATCAACCCGTAAGCAAAATGAACAACAGTAAAACACCTGCAGTATGCGCAGAACAATAATGTACCCAGAGCGAATACGTGAGTCAAATTAACGGCAGGGACAATATTCGGGGGCTCGGGATGATCGGGAGGTGGTTGATCCATCAGAGAGTTTATTACTTTACAAATGCAGTAGAAAAGTATGATAATGTGCTTCTTCTTCTTATGTTTGGGTGATTCGTACAAAATGATAAGTGCAAGGACGAAAATCAAAACTAGTGCCATGCACAGAAATTGCACAATTGCTGCTAAATAGTCGTTAATCATTGCCCTGAATGCTTCCCCAAAATTTGTCCTCAACGGCCCCACATAAAAAGTAACGACCATGCAAGAACTGCAAGCAGCCACACCAATCAAACATCCCGCTGTGACGCGCCAAATGAGACACCTGCACGCGGAAACAAGCGCAGATAGGAATGTCCTTCCTTTGCCCGAATGGTGGGTGCAACCACAACAATAACTTATTGCCCATAAATGTCACAGACCATATCAACCTCTTACATATACAAATCGTTATGTCCAATTACTAGTCTCATTACCTGCGACAACGATAGGCGCATAGAAAAGCGACAAAGTGTACCCTTATGTTAACGTTAAACAAATAAAATTCCATACGACAAAACTAGCCGCACGGTTACACAGTGCGCCGGTTCGCCCAAACAGATTAGGAAGCGTTCGCCCAAAGAGCCGTAAGTAACGGTTGCAAATAAGGGCCATGCTCCCAAATTATTCAATTTTCCCACACACCCTGTGCCTTCGCCCAAAATTCCCAAAATTGCCAAAATTCCCAAAGAAATCAATGGCCAACAATTCCAAGTTTTGGTGATCGACGCGCACGATGACAATTTCCAGCTTGCTGCCGCTAATACACGTGTCGATAAGCAGCGATCAGCATGGGTCTCGCAACGATCTCGCTTGCGGTGGGTTACGGTATTCGGGGGCTGAGTGACAACCTCCCGTAAACTGCCTTTACTTCTGTACACTGTTACTTCGTGGCGCTTATGCAGGTCTCGTCCTCCCCCATTCGACGACATGACCGAAGTCTCTGTGACATTCCATCACATCTTAAAAAGGGAGGGCCAATCCCATCCGTAATTTTATTTTTTTCACCAGTTATTGTTGCTTGTTTCCAGGTTATCTCCGTTTGTCGATACGCATGCTGCCAAATTTAACTTGGATATACAGTACACTATCGTGTGGCTCAAATCAATCGTTTGGTATGGTTGGTTGGTGTGGTACATTGGTGCCCAATAGTCTGACTGATATACATTTGCTTGGATTCGGCCCCAGTATACCATAGGTGTACATCTCGTAAATCAGATCGAGTCTACATATGTAAATGTGTAGCTCCAAAAGCTCAATCACAACATCTTAATCAGTCGATTATCGGTTAGCCAATCAATCAATTAATTTTGCCAGAATCAATCGATCAATATCGTTTATTGAAGACGTCATTGTTGAGATTGGCCAATGTTTGGTAGTTGGGGTCATGCGCTTGTCGGAATTGTGGTTGTTCGAAGTCGCGTTGTGGCGGGCCACGTGGTCGCTAAAACAGAGTTAACATTTGATGTTTTATTATCAAATATTCTTTATTTTTAAAGGGGCTCCGCCATATATACGCGACCGAAACCAATCTCAATGAAACTTGGCACCGTAAGTGGGCTTGGTCCAAAACACTCATGGCCAAGAAAATTTTTCCCCATATCAGCTCCCTGTCTGAGCCAGGAGGGCTAGAAGGTAAAAAATTTTGACCCTACCTCAGCACCTTGAAATTAAAATATCGATCTGTTTCGCATATTCTTTGTGTGCAGTTTGTTCATAAATTTTTCATAAATGTCTTGGGTCTAATTTAGAACCATATTCACTTTTTTGGCACTACCACAGCTCGCGCTATTTTGCCAAAACCACGGAAATTTTCGAAAAAAATTTTCCGTTGTATTTTCCGGTCACATAGAAAGCACACAGAGTTTTTATATAAAGTAGGCAAGAAAGCCCGTATATCATGCTATTCAGGCGATCAATGACTAATTTTCCACCGCTGATAAGTTTCGACAAAAGCTCGCTCAACTGTGGTGAACCTCAACTTTTTTGCCATTTTCTGTGGATCCCAGGCACACTTCTATCTCATATTTTCCTATTTTAGTAACAATGTACCGAGGTGATATATGGCACGCTAGATAGTAAAATATAATTGTTGTTAATTATGTGCAAATCTGGGTTAGTCCGGCTGCATCCTTGGAGGTACGAGCAATAAATGAATTTTACACAAAATTCATAATTTTAGCAAATTTTCACTTCCGTCATATTTTTGGCCTATCTACAGTTGAATAGGAATTGTGGCTTTTGCTGTCCAATGAAGCTTAAACGTTGTTGTTGTTTATCGATTAAAATTCAAAATTATAGCCCTAACGTATCTTGAGAAAAATCGTGTTAATTGAGGTCCATGCGTTGGACTTGGAACTACAACCGGGCTTACAACAGGACCAGCGTCTGCGGTGCCTTCACTTAACATGATTTTTCTCAGGATACGTTAGAACTAGAATTTTGGATTTTGATCGATAAACAACAACAACGTTGGGGCTTCATCGGACAGCAAAGGCCACAAATCCGTCACAAATGTAGGTAGGCTAAAAATATGACGGAAGCGAAAATTTGCTAAAATTATGAATTTTGTGTAAAATTCATTTATCGCTCGTACCTCCAAGGATGCAGCTGGACCAACCTAGATTTGCACATAATTAACAACAATTATATTTTTACTATCTAGCGTGCCATATATCACCTCGGTACATTGTTACTAAAATAGGAAAATATGAGATAGAAGTGTGCTTGGGATCCACAGAAAATGGCAAAAAAGTTGAGGTTCACCACAGTTGAGCGAGCTTTTGTCGAAACTTATCAGCGGGGGAAAATTAGTCATTGATCGCCTGAATAGCCTGATATACGGGCTTTCTTGTCAACTTTATATAAAAGCTCTGTGTGCTTTCTATGTGACCGGAAAATACAACGGAAAATTTTTTTTCGAAAATTTCCGTGGTTTTGGCAAAATAGCGCGAGCTGTGGTAGTGCCAAAAAAGTGAATATGGTTCTAAATTAGACCCAAGGCGTTTCTAAAAAATTTGTGAACAAACTGCACACAAAGAATATGCGAAACAGATCGATATTTTAATTTTAAGGTGCTGAGGTAGGGTCAAAATTTTTTACCTTTTAGCACTCCAAGGTCAGACAGGGGGCTGATATTGGAAAAAATTTTCTTGGTCGTGAGTGTTTTGGACCAAGCCCACTTGCGGTGCCAAGTCTCATTGAGATTGGTTTCGGTCGCATATATATGGCGGAGACCCTTTAAGGTGTGATTACTTGTTCATTGTAATTCCTGCCACCACCGCCTCCAATGCCGCCGCCACGATTCTTCTCGAAAACCTGAAGGCAGACGAAACTTCCTTGACTAGAACTGTAATTGAGTTATAAATGCGTTGATTCAGCCGGCACGAGTGATTGAGCAGAACGGTGCTGACTGGTCCACATCAGCCACGAGACTAACTCTGTCGTCTAGATCGTGTAACGTCTGGTAGTTCGGATCGCTGGGATGTTTGAATTGTGGCTCCTCCTGTTGTGGCGGCGGTGGACCCCCTCCTCCTCGGTCTTGATCCGATTTGTAGCACTCGTCATCGTCATTTCGTTGTTCACTTCGTCTTCTTGGGTCTGCAATATTTTTCATAATGTCGGTTTATGTATTAAAGGGTATGTCTGACGTTTTCTGTTGTAGATGTCACCGCTTAACGATCCCAACCTTCTTCGTATTCATCTTTGTCTGATCGTTGTTCCTGATACGAAGCGCCGAAGTCACTCAGATTGCTCACTTGTGTTTGTCCGCCCTTTCCTTTTTTCTTCTTCTTGCCGCACTGAATATTAAAAAGAAATAGTGGTTGAAAGTTGGCAAAAGTGAGTAAACAAACCAACCATGAAAATGAACAGGCAGAGATTGAAAAATAATGTTGTGATGGTGCACAAAGCCAAACAACAATCAACGTATCCGGTATCGGTCATAATTGATGGCAGGGAAGGGATGATGATTATGGGTGAAAATTGGAATCCGCCACTAATCTGAATCGTTACAAAGGCCAAGTCAGGGAAATCAATGAAAGAGAATGAATCGATCATTGTATCGGTGCGTCTATTTTATCATCAGCCGTTGTTATCGGACGCGGACACCCCCTTCCAAAATGGGTACAAACGCTGAATTAGAAAGTGTACAGCAGTTGGTCTTCGTCAGCTGTAATATACAAGCTTATTTTTGCAGTTTGGCGATGTCAGATCATTAGAATCGTGCTCATAACAAGTGGATAAGGCCGGGTTAGCAATACAAGGCCATTCATACTCGACAGTTGATCGCGAATCCGCTGCATTGTGAATCGTAATAGATCACAGAAAATCTAACTTTAGAATGGCTTTAGTTGTTCAGATTCTTGGAGATAGTTCATGGTCATGGGTAAAAAATGACAACTTGGCGGTGGTGTAGTGATACACATTAGTGGTGTCGACAATATGTCATGAAGAAGTTAACTGTTTCAACAAGTCTTCAATTTATTGTCGTTGTCTATGTTGGTTGCCGGTCCATGGTTTGTCTGTTTGGATTATCAGAATATTCCAGCATTTGTGCTCATTATTCGTTACTTCTTCTCGAAAACCTGAACAGGACTTGCTAGCCATTTTGAGCAAATAAGATGACCAAGTAACATTCCGAAAAGAAAAATACTTTTAAAATGGACGAACTCTGTCATCAATATCCATCAACGTATCATAGCTCGGATCGGTGGCTTGTCCTAACATATGGGGTGCTGTCATTAACTGTGGAGGTGATTTGTATCCGTCACTTTCCTCAAGGCTATCCGACTTCTCTTTCTTGCCGCGTGGTTGTTTCTTCTTTTTGGACCGCAAGCACTGCAAAATGATGTTATAATTACAATTGTAAGCTTTTCAGAAGCATTCAAAAATACTTTGCATTCGAAATATAAGGAACTAACCATAAATAGTAGCATGCAGGGATTGAAAATAAATGTTATGATGGCGCACAAAGCCAAGCAACAACCCATGTAATCGATTTTGGTTACAATCATTGAAAAGGGATGATGATCATGGGTGAAATGGCAATCGATTTGAATTCTATTGTATTAAAAAGAAGGCCAAGTCAGGGAAATCAATGAAAGATCAGGCAATTACGTATAACATTGGGTGTTGCTTTTATTGAATACACGGTTTGGCCAACGTGGATATTCCTCGCAGAATTTATAAAATATGGGTACTTCGTTCACTTTTCGTCAAATCAACGGAGTTGCAGATAAATCCAGGTGTATATTTTATTCAATCCATCAGTCGTCAAACAATTCGTGTGGTTGGATTGTGATCGGTCACATTTTTGTTTGCACCTTCAGAATACATACAGTAACTCGTGCTTGTTTTCGTCGTTTTATGCCTTGAACTGTGCGTCTCCGGCAACGAGCACCAATTACATACTTTTTTATTGGAATCACTTCAGAAAATGCATTTGCGTTTGGTCGACGTGCTTTTAGAATTTCCATGATCGTATAAAATTTGGTCAGATCGGATAGCCGCACATCCCCATCATAATATTGTTATATCGTCTGTATATTTTCCCAATAAAAATATTCTGTCATTGATTGATTCGAAATGTTTTCGGCACGATTTATTTGCGAAACATGCTGTCACCAAGTCCGGCCAGCGTTTGGTAGTTGGGGTCATTTGGTTCTTTGAATTGGGGCACCTGTGGGGGCGGGGGTGGTGGGGGTCGGTAGGGCTGTTGTTGTTGTTGTTGTTGGTAGGGTGGTCGATTGATGGGTTGATTGTGTGCTGGCACTGTACCACCGGCACCTCCATATTTGTCCGGTTGTTTCTCGAACAGCTGCAACATGGTCATTTGTTTATTGACGCGGCTCAGTCGTTAGACACCCATTCATGGAATCGTTCGCTTTATTCGTGATTCAATCCAGCAATACGAACCCGATTGTCAAGTCCTTGTAGCGTCTGATAGTTCGGATCATTTGCTTCACGGAAGTCTGGCGCTTGCGGTTTCTGCGGCGGCGGGACGACCGGTTCTAGCTTTGGGGCTGGTGGGGACTCTGCAAGATGGTGACAACCTTGAATGAAATTTAAATAATACACATAATCAACAACAAATCGTCAGCGCCTGTACCTTGTTTAGGTAGTGGCGGTGTGGGTGCCTTCGGCTCTTCGGTGTCATCCAGAAAGTCGTCCCTATCGCTCAACACCTTTGTCTTGATCTCGCTCGTGCCCTGCGACGCGTCAGTCTGTTGCTGCTCGATCGCCGCCGCTTTGTTCTTGCCTTTACTGGCACTGCACTGGAATTGATCGATTCATTAATTGAACGATCGATTAATATTTTGATTGATTGCGGCGTTACCATGAGCGTCAACGTGATCAGCGTGACAAGGGCACAGATTATTGATGAAATGTAGGTGATACCGGTGTCGGTTAGGCTAAATTCGGTAAATGTCATGTTTCTGGTCTTGATCAGGATGTGATGACGATAAAAATGGTCTTAGTCGATGAAATGTGGCATTATTACTGTTTTCGAGAAGTCAGTGAAAGAAAATGAAAGCATAGTGAACTGCGTCTGCGGTTTGGTTTTGTGCATTTTGCTCCCCTGACCTGCACACTTTCAAACGGCACACTGATGTTTACAGCAGAAACATAACAAGCAATCTTTGCAGCTCTTTTTACGGGTGCTCAAGCGTACCTTATCACCAGGAATCAGCACTAAAACACACACAAATATACAGTCAACTCTCCATACAGTGAATCGATCGGGATGCGCATTTCTGTTCACAACGTAGGGAATATTCAGCAGACAGAGCAGCAATTCGGAGGTTAACGGAAGATTGGGACCTAAAAATACATTCAACACATTGAGAATTCACTACATGAAGGTTCACAAAAGAGAGAGTCGACTGTACGCGCGTGTTTCGGTTGCACAAACAGGTTTTTGGTCTTGTTTGTTCATGTGATACATTTGCATCATTTTCTTTTTCACAAAATATGTAGGTAACTTCAGCAGTGCCAAAGCTAAATAGTCATGTCAACAGAAACGGCGTTCGTTCGAAATTCAGAAAGTGATTATGAATACCGCGATGTGAGTTTGTGGCCTCGGTTGCAAACGCCGGAAATGACGGATGACTTTGATCAGAATGGATACGTAATTATCAGGTAATAAATTTCCGGATTATCTTTAATTTGTCCAGCGTACATTTTCTATTGCCTCATAAAATTATTAAACTACAATTTTATCTTTACTAAAAGTTGTTGGAAGCAATTTTTAATCGAAAAAGTTCGATTTCAGAAATCTGTACAGTCACTCCGAAGTTAGCAAAATCAAAACGGCGATCAGGAGTAGCACCGAGTTCAGCAGTATGCACATTCCGCGAGTGGATCACGACGGAAACACGTACTCGTGGACCGGATGGACCGAACCAGGTTGTGTTAATGACGTGATATTTCAATTTCATTTTTTGACGTCAATCGACGTTTTTAGGAGACGACATAATTGGGCTGGCAACCGGATGTTCGAAATTGGTGGACACTGCCACAAGGGTATTGGATATTTTGAGGGAGAGTCTCTGGAAATTAAAATGAGATATGCAACAATCTTAACACAATTTCAGCTGTTGAACAAAGGTGAACTGTACTTGTACCACGGCAAACTGATTGCCAAACAGCCACACACCGGCGCAAACGTGGTTTGGCATCAGGATTATGGGTATGGAATGTTCCAAACATGGTGATGTTCCAATTAGATGAAAAATATTTGTTGTTTGATTGATGTTTGCAGCTACTGGTATTACGCTCGGGCTCCGTTCCCGGATTTCATTACCACAATTGTGGCGCTGACAAAAAGCACCAAGCAAAACGGCGGACTTCGTGTGATCAAAGGTGGGCCTGCACAAGTGTGAACTCTGAACCGCCACACCAAACGTATGCTTTCGGAAGGACTCGAACCTCCGACATCCCAGCCCCCAGGCCTGGATAGCCAGTTGCTCTACCAACTGAGCTACGGAAACGCGATCTGGCTGCGGCTCAGAATCACTCATAAACACAACGCACGCACGCTCAATACACAGTGCACCGCAGCACACACACATAATACCGGTCCGTTCGTTATACGCCTCGACGCGTATGGGTGTGTGCCTATTCGCCAGACCACACAAGTTCTTGTCGCAATTTACCACTGCGAACATTCAAAATAACATCACTATCTATTAATCCGAACACCCTGAACTTCTCTCTTCATCTCCCCTTGTCGATTCAGGCAGTCATCAAGTCGGTCGATTGCCGCATCATCGATTTGACAAGACCAACCAAAACGACCAGATGGAGGCCGACTCGGAACGAGTGGATATGTTGCTCAAAGTACATATCTCGTCTCACATTTACCAGTTTTTTTAAAACCTCCATTCTTTAAAAAATATCTGTAGGTCCTGGATCTTGTTCAAGTCGACTTGGAGCCTGGCGATGCAGTGATGTTTCACGCGAACATGCTGCACTCGAGTCTGGCCAATACTTCTGATCTGGAACGATGGAACCTGATATTCAGCTTCAACACGAAACATGTTCGGATACGGAAAATTATTTTGCTGTTTCACTGACAAGAAATACCTAGAAATTTTGACTGATATTCCTTCCAGAACAGCCCGGACGTTGAACATCATTCAGCGCAATTCGGTCAACACGAGCTGAAACGGTACCCCTCTGATGCGGTGAAGAATTGTGAAAACTTGACACTCGGTTCACATCATTATTTGGCACCCGAAAAACTGAGGAAAGGAGAGGAGACGCCAACAAAATAAGTTAATCGGATTTCTGATTTGCTTTGCTGTCTGGTCTGCCGTAACTTTCCTTTGAGGTTTTCCAGAGAAACGTGCGTGACTTGGCTACTGTAATACCGTATGTAACAGTACAGCAGGAACCGAGTGTACATGAATCGATGCAACTTGATTACTTTTCTGTGATGGTATTAGTTCTACAAGTGGTTATGAACGCATGAAATTCTATTTCTGCGTCAATGTAAATTAGAATTTCAAGAAACAATAATAAAACCGGGCTTTGTGTGCATGGCGACAGCATTATGTGAGCAACTAATCCCTAAAGTAATTCGAATTTTCCGCTTTTCCACTCAATATGTATTTTCCTTCCAGACCGACAATAATATAATTTAACAATATTGTGATCTGTAAGTAAACCTACATAATCTCACTTGTTATATCGTGCCCAACTAATAAACGCGGTCGTTAAATTTCTAATCTAAATAACGAAATGAAATGCATCAACTAACAACCTTGCCGATACACATGTACCCACCTTGGTTTGAACGTCTTCAAAAGTATACACTTCTTCAAATAATTCTAGAAATACCAGAATTCAGTTCCAGTGCCAGTTCCGTTTACTGTCAAGAAGACGGTACCGGAACTGATGGGATCCACGCAAGAACATGAGCCATCCGAATGCCCAGCAGTACGATGATTGGTTGATGGTGCACGTGACTCCGCCCACTGGCTCATGAAACGTTCGGTCACATGTGAACCTTGTTAATTTGGAAATTACCACAGGCAATTGGCATCTAATCATTATTTTACAGTAATTCTACCGGTGTTTGTGATTTTTATTGACTTGATTTCTTAAAGTTATAAACGGAATATTTTGGACCTGTTTCTGTTTGCTTGATTATAATATTTCACCGTACTCCAATACATATTTGTTTGGTGAATTGCAGCAAAGTTCGTTCATATCGTACAGTATGCTTGTGTGCAGTTATATTGTTCAAATGAAACTTCACATATTTGCAGTCAAACAAAATCATACAATCCCAAAATGCCTCGTCCTGGCAAGAACTCCTATGACGAGCAGAAGCCCCCGTACTCGTACATATCGTTGACGTACATGGCCATACAGTCGTGTCCCGAAAAGATGCTTCCGCTGAGCGATATTTACGCTTTCATCATGCAAAAGTTTCCGTTTTACCGCAAGAACACGTCGCGATGGCAGAATTCGCTGCGACACAATCTTTCCTTCAACGATTGTTTCATCAAAATCTCGCGACCCGCCAATCGACCCGGCAAGGGCTCCTACTGGGCACTGCACCCCGATGCGACCTGCATGTTTGAGAATGGCAGCTGTCTCAGACGAAGGAAGCGATTCAAGGTGGGTACCTTTGGTATGATTGGCATTATTTGGTATGTTTGTCTGGGGTGGAGCATGATCAAATTTCGATTTCTGAAGTCCAGGCTCGCTTCTTTGACGTTCGGTTTTGTGTGCCAGTGATTGAACTTTTAAAAAATACAAGAGGTGATTTGCTTTGATTGATTGGACAGATTTGTGTGAGTTACAAAGGTTCATGCATATGTATATCTGTATAGACTAAATCAAAATAATAGTTTTGGATTGAGAACCCATAGATTGAAGACCATAAAAGCTTCGTGTGTGCGTTATTTTTCACTTGGAAATAACCAAGGTCGAAGCTCACTGCTTTTTGGTGCACGTCGCTCACATTCACGATATCGTGTGCAATGCAGTTCACAACAAAAATAATTTTACAAGTTTCAACATTTGACGCATTGTAGACACGTCAACGTCCGGTCAAGTCCAATCGTCACCATCGCAAGCACACCAACGGCGGTGCGTCCGAGTGCGAGGTTGACGTGATCGCAGTGCCGGCCACAAAGTTGCGTGCCGCACTGCAACCGACCCGATTGAGCAAACCTTCTCCTCAAGCAAGGCTGCCCGACAGCACCACAACCGAAACACTGAAGATGCCCGTCCCACCACCCTCGGTCCCGGCAACGAGCGAGGTCCCCAGCAAGGGCCCCCTTCATCCACCCTTCCTGGTACCTTCATCACATTGGGCTCATGGTGGTCGCTCCCTGATGGAAATACTACATTTCGCCCGTCAACAACAGGCTTTGTGCGCTGCTGCACAATTCGGTTTCGCTCCTGCGCTCTTTCCCAGCGCGTCACCAGCACAATTCCGACAGCATTTGCAACATCAGTCAATCAGCACAACACAAACCAGTCCAACGGACTCGACCAAAAGCAAACGTTTCAGTATTGATGCGCTGCTGGCTTGACAATCGTAACGGTATTATACATAGATGGCCGATCAAGAAGCGTGTTGCCTGATCAAGCGCATGAAGACTGTGCTTCTCAGGTTAGCGTAGCGTAATCCGCAGTGGTCTGTTGGCTTTTCGAATCAGGCAACGCGCTATTTGAATAAAACTGTTCGTGTTCGGGCAGAAACGTGATAAACGCTTCAAGCCAATTAGGAAATATTTTTGCGATTTTCCACTGTTTTATACTGTTTGATATTCCATTTTTACCACTTTTTGTCAAGTATTTACGTATGTACCTCGAGCTCTCTTGCCGCCATGACCCACGTGATATTACAGTACAGTATCATGCACAAATTATACGCCCGATATTGTTGCATGACATAATCTTATTTTCGAAACCTTCATTTGGATTTGACAAACTTTTAAATAACAGCTACTGTACGTATGCACCGTAACTCCTTTGCGTACGCTCATTGGTTGCATTAGTTGTGATCCAATATAAAGATGCTTTCTATCAGGACGTGTTATGATTGCTACTGTAGGCAGTTGTGTCAATCTTTGAACATGGCACGGACACAAGAATGCAAATGTTGACAAGAGCACGCAATTCAAGCCATCTAATACATCACAACAATTGTCTTGACTGATTATTTGAGAACAGAAACTGAACCGGCGGAGCCTATACAAGGTTCCAGGTTCCTCTCATTAATACGAACGCGCAAAGACAGGTACTATACACCCAATTCGTGCAATATCCCGCCATAATAATCAAAACAAATGTCAAACCTCCCCATGAAGCATATATGTACTGTACATGTAGACGACTGGTGGATGTATTATTAGCAATGCTCTTTTATTGCCGACTTGTCAACATATAGAGACCGATCAAATATAGAAAGCAGCTTGTATTGTCATTTGAAGCCTTCATAGAGCATCGGTTCAGGCTAATTATGCGAGCACGCATGCTCCTTCCTCACCCTCTGATGTCTTGTCGTAGAACTGAAAGAAACACAAATTAATAATTAACAAATTCACGGGCTCTTGCACTGCGGCTTCTTCGCGCTTTTCTTACAGATTAACAACCGCGGCTAAGCGAAAATCGGTAAACACGCAACCAACGCATGCACATATGCACGCATGTCACTCAAGCACCAAGCACAATACCGTAACCCAAATAATGTGTTGTTTTTGACTGTGTGTGCACGTGTAATTGTGCGTTGTTGCTTTGTAATTATATTTGAATAAGATATCAATCGTGGTTTAGGTGCTTGCTTTTGATGTTGTTTTCTCTTGGCTTACATTACGAAGGGCTGCCAGCTCGGTCAAGATCTGGGGACCAGGCAGGAGGCTCCTGACACGAAGTCGCTACTGTAATGTATGTATGTTACAGTAACCTCTTGGTTGTTTGTCCAAGCCAAAGCCGGTGCTATTCAGGTGCACCAGTGCATGGTCAAATGCGTTTTGACATTTTCGGGTAAATATTTGCCTTTTATGGTCACGTGAGGTGCCGTTTTTAATCAAACAGATAGGTATGGCACTCTTTGGATATGGTTGTATATCTTGTTCATGAAAAGAGCAGTTTTCATCGAAAGGGTTATAATACGAAAAACGCCACTGCAAACATTGTGTTGTGAGCGCTGTTGCTCTGTTATGTACTAATAAAGGGAGATTTTTTTGCTGAACCAAGTTTGTGTGCCCAACATGACTTCCAAGGTCACCCCAAGGGGGGTCGCATTACCGTAGTATCACTGATCATTTTATAACGACAAGGTATTTGCGTTCGGTACAGGGTTTGATCGAAAGCCAATTTTGGCTGCGAGCTGGTGTGAATGAGCATTTCCGACACACCCTGTAGGCAGCTGGTGTAAGTACCAACGCTCGTAAATGGCTATAATTTCGCATCGTCATGATCACACAGCCAGGTATAAAATAAATAAACGACCATTTTTCCACCCCGAGCACCGTCAAGGTTCGTTTTTGTGCCCGATTATTCACAAAAGTTTGTGTTGCTGCAGACTTACTGACGGTTGGTTTGTGCACCAACAAACGTTTTTGCGATTTTTGCTGAAACGTTTGAGGTTAATTTGTTGCGTGCAAAGTCCAAAAGTACATCGTCAAACCGCATTTTCAAACGCACTATTTATGAGGCCCGAAATGTTCTACCAAATAAGTATCAGTTCAGCACCAAGTTTTGGCACCCGCTGCGAGAAAAATGACCGCAAATGCAATGTACACATACTAACTGTGTGTGTGCGTGTTTGGAGGGCGCACGCGGACTTTGGGCTAAACAGATCATTTTGGTGTTCAATAATCACCAGCCGATCCTAGTGATAGAATCTGACTTTTAAATTTATACGATATCCAAGCCATCGACATACACATTGTCTGGGGTGGTCCAGTCACCAACGTTGCGTGGTTTTACTGATGATGACCTGGTGCACGGCGTCCATACACCGAGTCCAAGAGCCACCAACAACACTTGAAACACTGGTTGTGTTAGTGAAGCAACTAGATGGTGCACCTGGACATCGTCAGTGCAAACGTGGCCAGATAGTGTACAACACTGTTCACGTTGAGAACATAACAGTGAGAAAATAAAGTTCTGTCGTTAGACTTTACTCGCTTCAACATACACCGCGAAACCAACATTGACAAACCCAGCAGGATACCGTACACCAACAGCACCACACAACGTACGGCTACCGACTGTAGATTTTGTGCACTGTGTGTGTGTGTTGATTGAAAACTAGGCAAATATTTTTGTTTCTCTCGCAAATGCAGAGGAGAAAAACTGCGAGCAAACCACAAAAACAACACAGCATGCGCGCACAGTCTGTAACAATAACAGCGGGGGATTTATGTGGCAAAAACACCGATACAGTGCGCTGGACGGTACTGGGCTGTCACCAAGTATGGGCAATGTAAGTGTAGAATGGTGGGTACTGGCGCAACTTGGGCGCCCCTCACACTTCAAGAATTATTCAGAGCATTGTAAGGCCCTCAGGAAAACGGTGATCGGAGATGAAAGAGCTGTGTATTGTCAAAACGAGTCTGATACTGACATTTTGGAATAAATCGGAACTGAACATCACTACGTCTTTACAATTGTCCGTTTCGGTCAGGTGGTGCACCAGGTCGTCATCAACTCAGCTTCGATTTCTCGTTGTGGGTGCACCAAACGTACAAGCACCCAATGATCAACGCATATGTGTCAAGTTTGAAACTGCCAATGTGTTTTTCACAAACATGTTGGGTCTGATTTGGGGCATTGATGTTTCACAACAATTTGTGGCACCCACAAATATCTAACAACAAGGTGGTCATGCCTGAACAATACGAAGTACTTATTTGTATATTTTAATTGAATTTACAGTTCACTCTGCACCAGTTGCGGTTGAAGTGTTTGTGTGTTGAGTCGATAACAAAAACAACCATCGTTTTGAAATTGTGGAGTATTTTGCGGTCACGATGCGAAGGAAGTTGCGCACGGAACGAAGAAAGTTACTGTAACTGGAGTGTCAAAGTGTTCCGCAATATCCAGATGAAATATGTACATAATCTCAATATTACAATAACGTTTTGAATTTGAAATTCGCTTAGAACTTACAATACTTATGAGTGCAAAAATACTTTGGTAGACCTTGTCAAATATCAAAACTAGCCACATGGCGATGAGACTTAGGACTTTTTCGACTGTGCAATGTTGACACAATGCATTAAAAAGCAAATAAAATAGAAACAAAACCATTTTCAAAAAACCATGTTTGAGTACAATATACGCCCTTTTTAGCCGCACCGAATTATGCATGTGACATGACAACAACAACGAGTACTATAACTTGGTCATTGGTTGTGCTAAGGTGCAGCGCAACTATAGAATATTAGTACCCCATTGCCCAAAAGCCATGATTCTCGCAGCCGATGATGATGATTTTTTGTGGAATTCGAATTCGCATGGTACTAATATTGATACCATGGACTTATAGCATGGGAGCACAACACAAATAATCCCACGCGCATGAGCCGATTTGATTTTTGTTCTGTTTGTTTTGTGTGAAAAATATTGGCGGCATAAAAATGGAAAACTGGCAGATTTTTATTGTTCGCGTCGCGTCGTGTGTGTGCGTGTAAACGTTGAGTGGGGTTATGAAGCTATGTACCTTGCGCACTAGAAGGGTCAGATTCATGTTCTGAGCCCATTGCACAGACCCAGCTCTTGTGATTGAAACATCGTGTTTGAAAATATGTATGTATACTGTACATGTGGAGCTATGTATGTAAATGTCGTAAAGTCAGGTTTTTTCATTCATATGCAAAACTTGTGGGAATTTTACTTTGATATCGTAATGTTATGCAAAGTGGTGATGTAATGTAACCTGTCAATTGCGGCAAGTGATTTCCCACATTGTTGATTTTTTTTTGAAAAAATGCAGTCTGGTCTGGCTTTTCATTCTCTTGCAGATTCACATCATGTAGGTCGAAATTTTAAACAACAAAACGCTTCCAAAAAATGACATCAGTTGGACCGAAGTACCTCTCAGTGGTTCCAGAAAAAGATGTCTTGTTCGTGTCGCCCTTCGTCAAACGCCAATGTCAATCACTGTTTCTGCTGAACCAAAGCACGCAATGGGTCGCTTACAAGATCAAGACCACCAGCCCGGACTTATTCTATGTTCGACCTTTCTGCGGCTACATGAAGCCAGGTTGGTTGATGAGGATGTGTGTTATTTGAAAGCCAATGGGCATGATAACAACTTTCTGAGTTCGAATTTACTTCGTATTTTCTTGATTTAATATCTTCACCCTGTTAATCAGTGTGAATTCAGTTCAACGCAAACTGACAAGTCGATGTTTCACACACAGGTGACCAACTCGAGATCGACGTTGCGCTTCGTTCGACGCACAGCAGTCAGATGATCGTGGATCAATCGTGGAAAGAGCACAGCTTCCTCGTGTTCGCTTTCCCGATATCGCCGAATCACGAACGGATCCTCGACATTCCGGCGGAGGAATTTTGGCTGCAGATTCGCGGTCGCAAGAAGGAATTGAAGAGAAAATTGCAGTCACAGAAATTGACCGCCAAGTTTCAGCTGATGCGCCGAAGTGAGTCGATGACGCATTTTAAACACTTTTCTTGTGTGACTGTGTTGCCCTGAGGACTGCATTGAAGCAAAAAATGGCTATAGTGTCACTGGTCAATGGTCAGTCGGTAAGGTGCTTTGAGGGCACGTCTTTGCGCAAGACCAAGTTGCTGTTTCGGCCCGTTTTGGGGTGATTTCGTCTCTGACGATTGGCCAGGATCACCTCAGCTGTCAGGCGTTACGGGCCGAAACAGCAACCTGTCCGTTTTCTTTCTGTTAGAGAGTTTGTAATACACAGCTGCTGCCTTAGAGTATTATAGTACCGTGGTGTTAGCCCATTTGGAAAGTAACAGGATTCACACTCTTATCATCGTTGAGAGTTTATGAGTGCCATTAACATGCTGAAGTTTCGAACGACAATGTTGGAAACCCAACAGTTCGCACTCAAACATTGCTAGGACCGGTTTGCGGTTCGGCGAAAGTGTGGGCCAAAGCCAGAATCTGAACCACTGCTGGGTTCAAATTATGATGGTCCCAAAATAACGACAAAGCAACCAATTACAGTCGACACGCGTTCAACCGAGGTGCAAACCTCAGCGTTGGCATCGTCACATGACCGATCGGTGGGCACAGGCACGATGGTGTTGCCACAAGGGGATGTGGCAGACCCCCAATTGTCACAATGGCTCACTCGTCTACAGCAGGAACACAGTGTTGTTCAGGTATGTAAGGTGTATGTAGGACCGGTTGGCTGATGTTTTCTAGACGGCAGAAGGATGATTCATTACTGGTTTTATGTGCGTTTATTCACGTTGCAGCGGCCTCAGTGTTTGGTCTGGCTGTTTGGTGGGCCGAAGACAGAGGCGTATGAGGTTGGACTATGGAGTGATATTCCGGCTGGTATCAAACTTGGGGATCGGGATCTTTATGTAAATGGGGTAGTTCTTGGTTTACCGACTCCCCTTATCTCAATCTGCGTAAAGCTTGGTTTTTTGGTTATCAGTTGTTGGGAACAATTTACGCATGGTATCAGCATCCAGGCCCAGACGCACTTGCCGCCCTGATGTTTAAGGTACAAATGGACATTAATGGCAGTCACACAACGACTGTGGCGTCGGACCAGCAACAAGATACACTAGTGAAACATCAAGTGATCGATCATCATCATGCACCACATCAAATGCCAATCAATATCGACTGCCAAGCTGATCAGAACGCATTGTATGATGTGCCGAATCACCAAGGGGAACGTGAAGGCAATGAGGGGAATCAGTCGCAGGCCACAAATGCGAATCGGTGTGCAGGAAGTGAACATCGAATGTTGCAACGACGCTACTTTGGAATGGGACACTACCATCGTGCTAGAAAGGTGAACTGAACACCATTGTTCTTGTTTGTTATTGGCACAGGTTACGTAGGTGCAATTAATATCTTCAATTGTATTCCTTTTTATTTTAGGCAATCATTATCCCGACCAACCCCGAAGTGGAGGAGCAAGATCGATCGATTTATGAGGCCGAATCCCATGACGTATTGTTGCCAAAACGAAATTGAAACAAACGATGATCATTGCTGCTATTTTTGCACCCGACGTATTCACCAAGCTGTTTTTTGAACATTTCCACCCAGTGCCATAATATGACCAAATAATTTTGCAGATTCATGCCATTTTGTGTAAACCACGCTTACGTTTGGTACCGGAGGTTTCAATGGTACTCGTATTGGTGTTCAACAAGTCATAATGGTACCGGCCATTGGTGGTGAAACTGTATGGAATCGCTTGCCAAACTGATCGGCATCACATTTTTTAACGTGGGAACGAAGATTGGCGTATCATATGACTGCTTATAAAGTTCTTTTGACGACGCCACAGGTAGTGGCTTGCAAGTCTCTCGACTTTCAATTTGGACTTCATCGCTTTTTGCCAGATGACGAGTTTGGTCAAACAACGCTTGTACCCGACCCGACTGACACTGCAGCAGCTGCGAGCGGTTCGTTGAAACAACTCGTGTTGAAATAAGCTGGAAACACCATAACCCAAATGCTCTTTTCTTTTTGTAGCAACGGAAATGAGACAAATCTAACTTTTGAAGCAACTAATAATGAAACAAACGCGAGCTTACAAAATACCACAAAATAATGAAATCAGATCATTGCAAGTACATGACAAAAATACCACAAAATGAGAGCTCAAATGACAATCGTATCAAACATATAACTGGTACACAATCGGGAGAAATGACAATCAAAGCATAAAAATCAAAGTGAACGTTTGCTCAGCTCAAGTACAATACAGCCTACCATTCAGAATACAAACAAGAGACTCAAAGGCAAAACACGATGAAAAAATGAAATCACAGCACGGTGGTGTAAGCCACAACGTTGGAACACACCAACCAGATGTCACTGGTTCTACAGCACAATGACCAAACACACATAGAGGGACAGTGCGAAAACGGACAGGAACGCACTGGCCTCGCCGATTGGGAGTGCGCCCGAACGATAGCTCGCCGAATCGGATGGACGCGAATGTACGTTGCGTTGATCGGCTGCTGTGGACAACAAATAAACATAAGCAGAGCCGTGGACAGGTGCATTCGTTCAGGTCGGTTTGCCGCAACGAAATTTTCTGTGGCTTACAAGCCCAGCCGAAGTAGGAAATTTTACACTCTGAACAGATCAACAGGAGCAAACATGGACCTACTCGCCAACTACCTTGATGAGTGCAAAGACCAAAAATAATCAACATAAACTATACCCATATCCGTCTGTTTATCACCAACAGCCCGCTGCACATCGATGTTATCCACCATGCAGTCGGCCTGCATCGTCACGCCAACGCGCTCGAGCAGTTGTTGGGTACCGGCTGGAACATAGGAAATTTTGAAAATTGAACTCAATTTGTGCCCAGTTGTACCGTGACGTTGTGAAATATTGGTTCACTGTCACTCCATAGATATCAATCAATAAATTGTCCCATTCAAAAAACTAAACGAGTTGTACAATATATATCGCAACGACGACGCGATTTAATGTTTCATTACTTCTGTTCTACTTGTATGGATGGTTTGGGATACCTCGATTGCAAACGGACGACAATCTAATCTAAGCTTTTGATTCTAAATCAGGTCCAGTGGTGTCGTCGACGTTAAGAAATCGGAACTTTCCCATACTCAGCCCAAATTTGGGCAAATTTCCCACACATACCGCCCAAAAATCAAACGTTCCCATGCCTGCGGGTTTGAGCCAAAAATTCAAAGATTCCCATACTCGAGAGGGTTCTGAAAAAGCGACCCCAAAATTTTTTCAAAAAGTGCCAGAAATGAGTTTCAATGATAGAAACAGCGTTTTCATGCGGAAGCAAGCAATCTTTGACATTTCCAGGTGAAAACGGTCAATTTTAAAGTGATTTAGGGTGCTGGTTCCAAAAATGAAAAACTTCCCATACCCCGGCCGATTTCCCATGCTCCACACCAGAGGAGGGGGTAACCAACCCCTAACGCCACCACTAAGTTCGTCCTGTCCCACAGTTAGGGCTAGTATCCCATAAAAATAACCATGACAAACGCACACAGCGACATTCGCAGTAAGTCGGCCATCAACTCAGTCGGTGTCCGTCCACACAAGTCATTCACAATTGGAAGCATACAATCGGCCTGCTCAACTGAAGCCCTGCAATTCAACAATAATAATTTAGTGACGCAAGAAGAATGATTTTGCTCTCTGTTATTGGTAACACTGGTTCACCAATGTGCCAGTGTTCAAGGTTTTGATCAACGCTGTACAACGACAGTCATTCGTGATCGTATCAGCAACGCTTATAAAAATCAGGTTTCGCAAATCAGTTCAGTTTCACTTCAAGCAAAACCTGACCCCGATCTGCGGAGACAACAAAAGTTTACAAACAAAGTTGATCTGGCCGAGCACTACACGCTGGTTTTTACAGAAACAGGTGTCAAGGACGCCATCGCAGAAAAAACAGCAAACTTTCATTTGCACTCACATACAGAACAGACGAATGAGCGTGGCCCATTGTTCCTTGGTGCGTGGTTGTGCACGGCGATTGTAGTGCAACGCGGCCGTACGATTGGACACAGCGTCCACTTGAGCACGGCATTGAGACTGCAGACGCGACTCGGACTTGGCCAGACAAGGCATCGATGATGCGTACTCTGTCAATGGCAACGCGATACACATTGGATCACAGAAAATAATGCGTGCACTGTTTAATCCGTGCCAGCACTGTGGAGGGAGCAGGGAATGGGCGTTTGTGCGACATCTCTGCATTCAGGCAAACAACGATTCACTTTGATTCAATCACGTGAAGCTAGTACAATTCTGATCGTGTGTTAAAATTATGCTAAATCCGAACCAACACAAACCGCGACAACATACCTTTGTGATTCTCGCCACACAGCAGCTTCAACGTGCCCAGACCGGCTTCGATTCCATCACGCAGTAAATCCTTCGGACAGGTGTGCAGGCATTTGGTGTAATGATTGAAAACGCTGCAATGAGACACATTCTCACATTGGATTCTGGGCGTGTGTCATCTGGTGACTAGAAGTTCGACAATAAATAAGACAGCCAATTCCAACACCAACTCGCAAGTACGCTCGAAAATCAACGTCTGCTCTTCGGCAGTGAGCTCGGCCGATTTCCACAGGAGATTCTGTACCCCAACCCGACTGTGAGGTGACGGTTTGTTACGCGACGTGTATTGATCGAAAGGGGATGGTTGAGCCGATGAGACATTAGCGTTTGATGCCGTCGGATCGGACAGGGGCGATAGCTGAAAGCGAAAGGCATTCACCAACCACGACGACAATATGGCAAGTCGCATGAAGTACAGTTACAGGTGAATATCTGATCAAATTGGGATGCTGTGCACATCAGGCCTGGTATCCACGCGTTGGGTACTTGCCAGTGATCGCCTCAACAAAATAAGCATCATCACAGAATCAAGCCTCACCTGAACGACGCCGGCCAATTTTGTTCCCTCGAGCACCTTGCCCCACGAGCTCGAGTACAACAGGGCACAATTGGACAGGCAATACCACTGTTGCTGCAGGTAGGACTGTGCCAAAGCCGATACGACCGCGTTCTGTTGTTGGCCGTTGTTTGCATCAGGATGAGTGAAATAGGTGTTGGCCGCAGGTGGTGGTGGGTTCTGTAAAATTTAGGATCTGGTGCAAAAATTTGGGGAGGGGGCTTCAAATACCGAAAATACAGTAGGTATTTGTTTGTTTCGGATATTTCAGCACAAAAGTCATTTTTTAGTTGTGTCAGAAAAATCGTGTACTTGGCCATTTTGACATTTCAAACAAAAGATTGCCTATCTTGGGCCCAACTGACTGTTTTAGTCCTAAAATGCCTATTCTTGGGCCCAACTGACTGTTTTAGTCCTAAAATGCCTATTTTACGAAAAAACCAGGGAATCAGGTGTGCCCTATCGAACATCTCCCAAGGAACTGCAGTGGACCAAATAACGAAACAAGGAAAAGCAAGTTCGAACCAACCAAAACGGCATTTTCGTTGTGATTGTGAGATCCGCTGACGTGTAGCAGCGACAGCACGATAAAAATAGTTTCCATGATCAACAGATTCGATTTGCAAACTGGAAGACCGACCATCATCACCTTGCTTTTTCAGTCCAAACGAAAGCAACGCAAAACAGACCAAACCCAAGGTGGGAATGGGAGTTGGGTTCGCGCAAATGTGGTTCCGGGAGTCCCCGAGGAACACTAACCGCCTCAATTTTTGCCTAAGATAGCATTTTTAGGCCTAAAATGGGTGAGTCTAGGTCATTGTTGTCAAAAGCTGCCAAAATACCCTTTTCATGGAGAATTTTTCCAAAGCGGGGCAAAAATCAGTCAAATTTTCAACCGTAAAAAGTGACTTTTCCTGATTTTGGGCCTTCCCCCTCGTTCCCCCCAAAGCACTGGCGTAGCTGGCAGGGGAGAGTGGGGGACACCCTAGGTACAGTTGGTAGATAGGCACAGTGTAGTTCCTGGGGGGAGGGGGGTCCCTCTCCCCCCCCTAAGGTACACTAACCGCCGCGACCAAGGTACACTAATACACTAACCGCCGAGCCAGGTACACTAACCGCCTCAATTTTTGCCCAAAATAGGCATTTTTAGGCTTAAAATGGGCATTTTAGGCCCAAAATGGGCGATTTTTAGGCAGATGTTGTCAAAAGTCGCCAAAATACCCTTTTTATGAAGAATTTTTTCCAAAAAGAGCCAAAAGTCGGTCAAATTTTCCACCTCAAAAAGTGACTTTTTCCTGGATTTGGGTCCCCCCCCCTTCCCCCCAGGTAGGTACACTAACCGCCGCACGGAAAAAAGGGGTAGGTACACTAACCGCCGCGCCGGACCAGGAACTACACTGTCCCCAACCAGTGTAGTGGCAGGCAAATGGTTGCAAGGTACCTGTCGTGACGATATTGTGCAAGCTTATGTTGTGTCTGACAAGAGTGCGCGGGCCTAGAAAACCCACGTACTGATAACGGAATGTGAATGCTTATACTGTGTGACTTAGCGTTGCTTGTTCAGTTGCAGTGCAGTTGGATTTGCGGAATGGAATGAATAAAGTAGCAGTAGAAAGCCAACAGTGAATAAGAGTCTTCTCGTCACTATATTCTGGCATAATCCTGTCGCGTCGAGTCGAATCCGAGTGCGAAAGAAGTCCAATGTCGTGTCCCCTGGTCGTGCAGCCATTTGTTGTGTGAGCTGGCACAAAATTTTGAACAAAAGTTGATTATGTGCACATTTTGTGACGTGCACTGAAAATTTATGGCCACGTGTGCGCAAATGTGAAATCCAGTGACGAAATTCAACGGCGTCGTGTGACATTCAATTCGTGTTGGCAACGTCGCTCTCTTCTCAAGGGGGAGGAGGAGCATAGTCGTCCACTGCATGCAGCTCCTGGAGGGTGGTCTGACCTCCAGTACAACCCTTCAACACTGATAAGTCGAACATCAATTCCAATAGCCAACCAATCACTCCAAACGGTCAACAATAGTCGATGTCGATGGCAACGAACTGCAACGAATAGCAACAAACGACGAACGAGGGCGAAGCGAACAGACGAGACTCCCCAAACGCGTATGCAGTCACCGACAGGCTGTCTGACGTTGCGGACAAGGCCGGACCGAGGACAGTTGGGAGGGCCACAGATGGATTCATGCCTGATGGTCACTCAAGGTGACACTGAGCCGATTGGACTGGAATTGTGATCGATTCATCATTTGAGCGAGATTCATTTGAACGTAGGGATGATTCATTTGAGATAGAAATTTGAGGCATATTCATTTCGTTTCGTTGAGCTTCTTGAGGGGGAGAATGTCGTGACGATATTGTGCAAGCTTATGTTGTGTCTGACAAGAGTGCGCGGGCCTAGAAAACCCACGTACTGATAACGGAATGTGAATGCTTATACTGTGTGACTTAGCGTTGCTTGTTCAGTTGCAGTGCAGTTGGATTTGCGGAATGGAATGAATAAAGTAGCAGTAGAAAGCCAACAGTGAATAAGAGTCTTTTCGTCACTATAGTACCCTTGGGGGGGGATGGATCCAGATGGTTGCAAGGTACCCCCCTACCCAGCCTCCGGAAGGTTGCAAGGTACCCCTGAGGTCCGAAAAAAGGGTGTTTTTGCATGCATTATACTGCAAGTTTGGCCGAAAAATTGGTACTTTTTTGCATTTTGGCCGAAAATTTGCCTAAAATACCTATTATATGGAGGTTTGCGCGCGGAGCGCGCGATTTTTGGGGTTTTGAGGTCGAAAAACACCCATTTTTGCCTATAAAAAACCATAAATTGATGGTTGCAAGGTACCCTCCGGGGTGGTTGCAAGGTACCTACCCTTCCCCCCCATCCCCCCAAGGGGTGGTTGCAAGGTACCCAGTGTAGTTCCTGGGGGGGGCCCTCGGGTACGTCTATTCCCCCTCCATGGTACGCCTGCCCCACTGTTCCCCCTCCGGGTACGTCTGCTCCCCCAATTTTTACCTAAAATAGGCAAATTTTGGCCTAAAATAGGCATTTTTAGGCATAAAATGAGTGATTTTTAGGTCAATGTCGTCAAAAATCGCCAAAATACCTTTTTATTGAGATTTTTTTCCAAATAGGGGCAAAAATGAGTCAAATGTTTGACCTCAAAAAATGACTTTTCTCCAAATTGGGGTCCTCGCCCGTGCTGTGGCTACGGTTGCGGGGCGGGTAGGGTACATAGGTGGAAAAAATCGGGGCGGGTAGGGGGTAGTGTACCTGGGATTTTTTGGGGGGGGAGAAATCCGGTTTGGGGGGGGGGAAGATTTTTCGGGGCGGGTAGGGTACAACACAAGTTTTTTCGGGTGCCTGTTTTTATGTACTAAAAAAGTGCATATATCGCGCGTGCGAGATTTTTTGCACTTTTCAGGGTTTTCGGTCGAAATTTGGGCATTTTTGACCGAAAAATGGGCATTTTGGGGATAAAAATCGGGGCGGGTAGGGTACCAGGGCGGGGCGGGTAGGGGGGTAGGGTACAAGAGCGGGGCGGGTAGGGGGGTAGCGTACCAGGCCGGGGGGGGGTAGGGTACTACCATTGGGGGCACCCCCCACCCCCCCCCCCAGCCACAGCACTGGTCCTCCCCCCCTCCCCCCAGGTGGGTACGTCTGTTCCCCCCCTCCGAAAAAAGGGGGGTACCGCCTGTTCCCCCTCCGGACCAGGAACTACACTGAAGGTACCTACTCCTTAGGGGAAATCCCCCCCCCCCAGCCACTACACTGTCCCCAACTAGGAACTACATACAATACACTGAACCCCCCCCCCCCAAATGGCTCATATCAAAAATAGAACCCCATTATTAGAACCCAATCCCCAACCTGCACCGTAGCACAGACAGATTAGTGGTATGGTAGAACCAAAGATGTCGGGCCCCGGCCGCGCCGGACCGACCTAATCCGGCCCGATTGACAGACACGCTGCCACAAAAGAAAAGAATAAAAAAACAGACCCATACCCATCTTGTCTTTTCCCTTTCCGGGTTGCTGTTCTTTGAGAGATAGCGAAACGAAGATTTTGTATGTAATGAAACGAGCCGATGTGCTGAATGTCGTCGCCGTATATCTCTTGCTTTTGCTTCACCAACAAACCGCACAGATCAGATCAGAAAGGTGAAGAGAAGCGAAGTGACAGGTGCGACCGGTGCGAGGTGTGGTGTGAGAAATGAAAACAGCGGCAGCGGACTGCGGTGCCGTTTGGCAAGATAAAAGCCTGAAAGATAAATTTTTTAAGCGGCAACACGGTGAAAAACAATGTTTACTGTTGTGTTGTCAGACAAAAAGAAAATGACAAAAGCAGCTCGAAAATTGTTGAATTGTAACGTTATGCGTGATGAAAGAGATTACAAAAAGAAAGAATCAACGCAATATCCAGTCCAATCTCTTGTTCCGTTCGTAAAATTTTATATTCGAGCTGGCGGGACTTTTGAAAATGAAAAATGCGCCCCGCATTTTAGGAAAAGCTTGGACAGTTTCAAAATTTACTTCCCTCTTTCTCAGGCTTGGGCTTGGGCTTAGGCCACACCCTGGGCTAACCCGTGCCTTCTATCGCGAAATCGACAATTTGCGTTTTCCTTCTTCTCAACGCAACTGTCCAAGCTTTTCCCAACATACATGCGGCCCCATCACCATCACACGAAATGTCACCCATCCCCTCGATGCGTCCGCGTGCTTACCAGCAACCGGGGTAAGTGTGTCAGCTCACTAATAGGTGAAATCTACTTAACAAAATGCAGAAAAGTGCATCGTCAATCAGTTCGAAACTGGCGTAGACCTCTCGGAATTTTATTCATTAAGCACGTTAGGTATTTTAATTATCGAACAAAAACAGCAGAGACAACTAGCACCAGAGTGTGACAAAGAGACATCCAGCTGTTTATTGAAACATCAACGGCAGCGTTGCACAATGAAGTGTTACAATAGCAAATGGATGGACTTTGGTCTGTGACACAGGACTCGTGATCAGTCACTTGCAGTTGACTGACATCCATGAACAAACGGTTACGACAACCACGCAGCAAGAATTGGATACCTGGAAAATGCTATGATGCTTTATGATGAGTTATCTTACTGTCAGCTACGATTCGTGTTTTCACCGTGGGTAGTTACGTATGATACACATAATCTCCTGATGACTGATCCTTGCCCTTGCTGACGTTGACCTGGTGCACCTGTGAACCGTCCGAGGTACATTGCCGACAACCAACAGCATCACAAAACCGACAGTTTTGCTCATCCAAAAATCGAAATTGATTCGAGCTTCAAAACTGTTTCGATCCTAGATCGAAATGTGATATTTGCTTCGATCAGATCTTCTATCCCAAAAATGGATCGAAGATTCGAATGAATCAAAGATCGAACCCAGGACTACTTCCAACCTTGTTGATTAATGGTGAGCATCACACAAGTGTCATTCGTGCCCGTGCATGTTGTTTTGTCGACGGTCTCAAGAAACTACCTTTTGGTTTGTCGCAATAGTCGTGAATTGGTGGCAGATTGTATGTTGTCCGAATCAGATACTTCATCGCCGCTTTGGCTGTCGCCTCCGTGTTGTTGGGCAATGGACTTGCACAGCTGCAGATAAGATAAGATATCCGACAATTTTCCCGTTAAAGTTGGGGTCAACAAGGCTTACTATACATTATGTTTAAGCGCTCTTAGCCGAAGGCAAAGCTTCATTCATCGTAAAAGACTCTGGGCTCCAACTAGACCCCACACTAATATACGATTGCTGTCACCTCACCTCACCTGAGGCTAGCTGCTCGACCATTGATCCAATTCAAGCATTCTAAACGGACCAAAAAATAGATCCAACATCTAACCTGTAGCAACGCAGTGAATTGTACATCGAACCAAACCACAAACCCAGCGGAACTGAAATTATGAGTGTTGCTGTGGCATGAAGCTTTGACATTCGGAAAAAATCCGCAAATATTGGAGAGTAACCACAGGATCACATCTGTTGTGAAATGTCGAAATGCCTGCTTTCATCAAGATCTGGCAGAACAAGAATGGCGTACTATACAAGCCGCGCACATCAGCGTGTGGTCCGTTACCCTTGGCAACAACAGCTTGGGTCACTTTCATGGTCAAGCTCGTGTGTGTGTATGTGCTGCTGCAGTGGATAGATATGCATGTCATGCTGCTTGTTTTGTGCGGTTTGGCAACAAGAAGCAACCACTTTGTCATCATAAGCGCACATCTGTGACACCTTTTGAGCTCATGAATCACAGGGCTACACGGGCACACTATTCTGTCATCATAAAAGCAGCGCGTGGATCTGTTGCTTCTTTCAGTGAATCCAGCTTTCCCCGCTGACTTTCAAGCGTTCGTACCACACGCCCTATTGCTAGCACAACACGATATAAAAAACCTAAATTTTTATTTGCATACGCCTGAAACATCTAAGTTATGTGGACATGGCACAACTAAACAGGGTAACATGATGAGGTCATGGGGTTGAAATTATTAAAAATTAAATAAGCTTATTGCATGTGATGTAAGTAATGTCTTTCAAACATACCAAAACAAAAGTCGACTATTTTTTTAGGATTGCAACTATTCTTATTATGTCTAGCACGGCCAAGTAAGCTGAAAGTCAGAACTTTTAAGGGTGGAATTTTCGAAACGCCGTAAAGAATGACTGCGGCGTAAAGGTCGGTGTAAAGTTCGGTCGAAAAGCTCTGGTTCGCATAGCTCCGTGCAAAATGTGAAACATTGCCTGTTATTAACGTGGAATGTTTAAGTTTACACCGAGGTCTATCACACTGAGCTGTCGACCGCGCTTTCCACCGACCTTTACATCCAACTGATCTTCACACCGTTTCGAAAATACACCCACTGTATACTTTTCTTAATGAAATTATCAATTTCTTTTTTATAATTCTGTTATCCCACCTTCAGATTCCTGCAGAAATACAAAACAACAACAACATCAGCTTAATAACCAGGTGACG